>CAJHQP010000414.1:0-195849 GCA_905132765.1 Moricandia arvensis | reverse complement strand
ATAGATCGAGATACTGGGGCTTCGAGGATGTAAGCATGTCTGAATGATCGAGCGGATGCACTAGCCAAAGAAGCAAGGAGGAAAGGATTTTTTCATCATAGATAAGACCAGGTCATACGGAGAGTGTTCTTCAGAGTATCGATTCATCTGTTCACCACTTGATCTAATTTTAAATGGCAGCGGACAGATGATACTAAATTGAAAGAACGCTGAATGATCATCAGTCTCATATTACATGCTTTACTAACATAAAAGGAGATTAATCATTTTATTATACGCATGTCTCTAAATGATCATCAGTCTCATATGACTACTTTGCTGAAGCAATCTTTTGTTGAACAACTCTTTGCTTAAGCAAATATAAATTGAGATGAATCAAATATAACAAGCGGTACAAAAGTGAATTAGCCAATTTAATGATATAAAATAAGAATTAAACAATAAAAATGGATAAAAATAGTCCTTCTATATTTTAATAATCTTATGTAAAATTATGATTAGTATTTTAATTAATATATATATATTATTTTAAAATTTCAATATTTATGTTATATCCAAAATTATAAAATATACAACAATATTGATTTTCTAAGAAAAATATCCTAGATAGCTTTAAATTTTTACAATATAGTTTTTAAGGATCAAAATAACCAAAATGTTCTATTAAAGAAGTAAATATATATTTATATTTCTAAATTAACTAATAAAATATAGAATTAAGGAGTGGAGTTTTGAGAGTGAAAGTTAAAATTAAAAATAAAAAATAAAATATAAAATTAAAGTTTAAAATAGTTTTTTTTTAAATTCAATAAGTTTAAGAAAAAATTTCAGAAAAAGGTTTTGAATTTTTTTTGCAAACATATAATTTAAAATATTTGAAAATTTTAAATTGTGTGTGTGTAACTAAACGAAATGAGACTAAACCGGATTCGGATCCGGATCCGAAACTGGTATTTGACCCAAGGCCAGCTCAGCGCCCACGTCGGTGCTTGCTTCTATTCGCAATTCCGTCAACGCTTTCTATTGTTTACAGGAAACATCTAAAAGCGTTCCACAAAAATTCGAACACAATCACAACAAGTCGAATCCAAACCGGAACTGGAATCTCATTTTCATCAGTGGTTTTGTCGTTGAGTGAAGAATGATCAAGAGAAGAGTAGATTCAAAGGATTGATCGGAAACAATCATGTGGTTTTCCTTCTTAAGACCCCGAGATCGATTCTCCTTGCTCGAACTCAGGTTTTAACTTTTTTTTTCTGACCGAACAGAGTCGATCCCGCAACATAGTTTCGTTTTCGATGTATCTCTGTTTTGTTCCAATCCTGAGTCTTAAGCGATCATGCGTGTAAAAGTTATAGTCTTTTAATGGTGGTTGAGAGGTTTTTTCGTTGTAGTCTCTTTGGAATTAGAATTGCAGTTGTTAGGGTTTCTGGGAAGTTGAATCTTGATGGCTTCAATGGTGCCATCAAAGACTATCTAAGTTCATCTTCCCCCAGTTTCATTCAGGGGTCAAAGTCCTATCTTGTCCATAAGAGAATGGCTTGTTCTCGAGTTTCATAAGATCTTAGTTTTGAAAAACTTTGTTTATTGATCAAAGGGTCTACCTTCAGTATATGAGAATTGCTTGTTTTCTAAATTTCATTGAGATCCTAGTGTACGACAGTGTTTGACCCTTGATTCTACCATATGATGGAGCAGAAGTGTGAAACTTTTGTCGTTGTTGTGTAGGCGTCTGACTGACCAGTTAAGGAAAATTCAGATAGTGAACGAGACCAATAAGGTCAGTGGCATAAGATCCTTTCATTTTAGCAACTTTGACTTAGGACTTATTGTTTTGTTCTTTTTTGGATTTGATCTTTGTTTATCATTTTGAAGGACTTTGTTGTCGAGGCACTGAGATCAATCGCGGAGATACTAACCTATGGCGATCAGCATGATCCCTCATTCTTTGAGTCAGTCTTTTTTTGTCAGTTATTAGCAACGACCTTAATTTCCTATTAGCATATATGGTAATATCTCGCGAGTTGTTGCAGGTTTTTTATGGAGAAGCAAGTCATGGGAGAGTTTGTACGTATCTTGAGGGTAGCAAAACAGTAACAGTTTCTGTTCAGTTGTTGCAAACCATGAGTATTATGATCCAAACCTCAAAAAGTGAACAAGCCATCTGTGAGTTTATCAGATTCATTATATTTTTCTTTGCGAATTCCCCATGGTTATAGTCTATTGATGATCTTTTTTTGAAACTCCTTGTAGACTACTTGTTCAGTAACGAATATGTGAACTATTTGATAACATATACATTTGACTTCCAACATGAAGAGCTTCTATCTTACTACATATCCTTCCTAAGGTACATTTTTTGCTGCTGTTGTGTCGGCTTTAGGAAGTACTTATCGACTGTATCTGATAATTGTTCTATTTTCCTTTACGTAGAGCTGTTAGTGGGAAACTAAACAAGCATACAATATCATTGCTTTTGAAGACCGAGAACGTGAGTATTCATTAAGTTGCGTGCTATTTTCACTTTTGTAAGTTCTTTACGGATTTGTTTTCTGCCATATTTTAATTTTGCATTTCTGCGTCTAGGATGTAGTAGTTTCATTTCCCCTTTATGTCGAAGGCATTAAGTTTGCATTTCATGAAGAGAACATGATACGCACTGCTGTTCGTGCCTGACTCTTAATGTATATCACGGTAAGTCATTTATAATACTAAGAGCTTTAGCATCGTTTCTGATGCCTTTAGTTTGCATTTGCAGTTGCGATGAATCTGTGAATGATTATGTAGTTCGTCCACCGCACACCGAGTTCTTTTCAAAACTAGTTTCATTTTTCCAAAATCAATGCATGGATCTAAGTGCAACGGTGTTTGAACACTTTAGATAAGTTCAGTGTATATTCATTTCCCAGGGGAATAACTTGTAAAATTGGTCGTTACCTATCATAACCCCTTTCATCTATCTCTTATTAGTATGTGTTTGGTTCTTGGTAAATATTATTCTTCTGAAAGATTTCATTTTATCCTGCTAAAGAGCCATCCCCAGACTCAGAGGAAAAATTGTTTTCTGCCGTTGATGGGATTGAGGACACCTTGTACTACTTAGTGATGTTATCTCTGCTGGCATACCTGATATTGGGAGGCTGTAACAGATCACATTCTCCAGAATCTAACTCTCCCACTTCTTCTCCGTCTCTATGCTCGGAGACTGTAAATGTACAAATATCACCTTTTCCTCTTAATTTCCTTTTGTGCCATCATGTTAGTGTGACTATTTTCGAGGTGCCATTTCTAATATTGGTTTTGTTGTTATTTCAGATATTTCAATCGATCTATAACTTCTCTCTATCTGCTTTGCTGCATTCCTACGATAGTTAAAATCAAAACTTTGCAAATATTACCGCTGCTACACTTCTCCCTGTAAATCTTTCATTGCAAGTTTCCTAGTGAGCCTAATAGTAGCTTGGCTCCTGAGCGCCCTAGATTTCGAAATGGGATCCAGACAATGGTGTTGCCAGGAAGCAGATCAACAGTGTCCAGCAATGCAGTATTGAGTAAGATGAAAATCCCACGTACAGCGAAAAATTCTACGAAAATACCTTCAACGATTCAATATTACATTAGTAACTAACATGTCAGCTAACAAAACTGTACCAAGTTGATTAGTTGCTTGTTACACTCTTGAGCGTTCTATGATGCTGTCTTAATATTTTCCTCATATCTATTAAGGTGATGTTGTTTTTGGTAACTAGGAACCTTACTTCAATATATTTCTGAGGGAGATGATGTGCAAGCTCAGGGTCTTGTTGTGCTAGCCACTTGTGCAGACAAAAGTATGGCTGTGCGTTGTGCAGATCTTCTTGCCTTTACGTTTTGATGTTTTTACATTCTCTTTAAATAGAACTTGAAGAGTCAATGCTAGATGCTTTCGGCATTCTTCCCCAGCGTAAGCAGCACAAAAACTTTGCTGGTGAGTTTCTGTCATTATCTTGTCTTGTGCTTAATATATTTCCTGTTGATTGCCAAGGAAAATCGCATCTGCATGATCCTGTTACTAATACCTTTTACTGACCGTCTATATATAGCATGGACCAAAAATATGATTTACTTTTCTTATTCAAAAATTAAGTGTTAGTGATCTTTGATAGCAATCTTTGTTGGGAGGACTCCGATGAAGAACAACTATTTTCACCTCGAAATGGTTCCATGAGAGATGAAGTAGTGAACTTGATTGGTGTCTGCGGAGCTGGAGTACTTTTCTGCATCTCTTTAAATTTATTTCGCATCCATATCTTTGGTTTGTTATATTGTGATTGACTTATTCATTCAAGTAACTTCAACAGGAGCAGTTTGGAGTATGCTGTTCATTGCGTGTGGCTGCAGTGTGCCCCCTAATACATAACATCAGGTAATATGAACTGTTTGTAAACCTTAGTTGCAAGCCTAGTTTCTTCTGACAATCAATCATCAAGTTATTTTGCAATAACTCTTGTCTTGATTAATAAAATATATGGATATGTGTGTAGGTGGTGGATGCATTGGTCAGTCTTCTCTGCCGTGAAAACATATCTGCAGAAACATTATGGTGTGGAGGATGGCTTTTACGCCAATTGCTTCCTTATAGCCAGCAGAATTTAATCATAAACATCTGAAGATGCTGAATGTATGTTTCTTTCTAAATGGTTGTTCTGTTTGATACTATTTCCGTCTTCTCTCTCTCTCTCTCTCCTCCTGACTGTTTACCAGTTTCCTGCTGATATCAGGATTCATATGAGAAATGCAAAGATGCACTAATCCGGAGATTAAAGGTCCTGGCCTGATCTACTCATCACAGTACTGTTTGATGAGTGGAAAAAGTGCAAAAAGGCAAGTAAAAAAACAGCAAAATGCTGCATATGCTGACTTTGATTGTGAGAATATGCTCAATGAAACTAATACAAAATCTCTTCTGGCAGTGATCGAAGCTCCATCTCCTCAAAAAGACCCTATATCTGTTATTCTCCAGCTGGATAGATGCTCTTCTAATGTAGAATCTTTGTTTTACATTTTGTGCGGCTAGCTGATGATACATGTGATAAACAACTATTTTTTACAGATAACACTGCTAGCAATTCATCATTCACAGCAGGTGAAAAAATGTGCGAGGTGGTAAAGGTTCGCCCATTGTGTTCACTGCTTTTCTTTATATTTTATACAAAATTCTTATAAGCGCTTGTCGTTAATGTATATGCTACAGACATCTGATAATCGAGCCTTTACTCCTTAGGTTTTTGTGCTTCTTCATCAACTCCAGATCTTCTTGCTTGGTAGGCCCTTGCCAGAGCAGCCTCCTATCCATCCTCCTGCCGACATATCTGAAACCTCTCGCGCCACAACTTTCTGGTTTGGATGTTCAGTCCCCAAACCTGGCACCGAAGTGAACCTAGTTAGCAAATGTCTCTCCTGTGCTTGTTTAGTAATACATCTACAATAGTTAAAGTAATCTTTGATATTTCACCGGTGCAGTTGATGCTGTACCATGTTGGATTCGCCTTTGAAAGAGGCAAGGAACGGGAAGTCTCGTTTCTCAGCATTATCATCTGGTGTGTCTGGGTGGATCGTCCTTGCTGAAAAGTCACTCTGAAGCCAGATCACGAATCGTCCGTATTATTGCACCTTTAGCTGGCTGCAACGTATGTACTCACCTTCACTGTTTGAAGAAAGATCACATAAATGCAAAGAGATACTCATGATCGCTGACATATTAGAAATAATCTATCTTTTGTTTGGTTTTCAGCCCCGAATAGATGAAAAGCAACCAAGGTGGCTACACCTGAGAATCCGACCATTAACGTTACCTTTCTTGGATCCAATAAAGCGAGAGTTCTTAAGAAGCTCAAGTCCAAGGTCTAGTAGATGGAATGGACAGTAGCATTCAGAAGCGAGAGTTTGTCACTCTCGCTTACTCAATGGTTGCACATGAGATGGATCTACAATGCAGCAGGTTGAAAGGAGGTTAAAGCCATTGTTTGAACTCGATAGAAACCAGCAAGATCAATCAACGCATTACTTCAACTTCATCTTCTCCTCGTCGTGATGATCTATATACATTGCATTCATAAACGCATAGAATACATCTGCCATCCTTAAGCGTAGCTCCATGAATTTTCAGGTATTTTTTTCTTTTATCTCTGCATTTTTGTTTTTTTGCTTAGTTTATTGATTCTTTGTATTCTTATGTGATATCATTGTAATATTTGAACCGCAACAATCCTTGTGAATTTCAATTGTATTCGCTGAAAAAAACAATGTTATCAGGATTTTATCACTACGAGTTACTGGCACAATTTGCTACAAAATCGTCACAGCAACAGTGGACGCATCGCTCTATTCTGAGTTCAGCAACAAGTTCTTTACGTCAAGCCACAACACAGTGCTACATAGATACTCTCATTTGGAACGCATTCCCCTCTGACCATCACACCAATCACTACGCATGCTGTTTACTCACATCTCCTAACACTGCAATATCCCATGCTGAGCTCTGTAGTAACCGCACTGCAGGCTCTTACATCAGCATCAAGCAACTTATCGAGACCAAACCATGATGCATACCCATCCTCGTAGCGCTCTGCAGTACCCATGTAGCAATTGCACTGCAGCGTTTACAACATCAGGTTGCACTCTCAGATCAGCCCATTGTAGTGCCATAACGAAAGAAATCTGCTTCCTGAAACATCTCTTGCTTCGAGAGAACGCACGATTCACATCAGAAGTGAATGCTACACTATCACTTGCGAACAGAGCCGACGGATGTAGCTCACTGACAACGCCATTGCTTCATGCAGCATGATCTCGTAACGACCATGCTATGTATGCAGATAGTGTAGGTGGCAACATCTGGAGAGACCAGCCTAGCAGATCTCATTCCATCACAGAACTAGGCTCAATAGACTTTATTCAGCCGATGTGTCTTCCATATCCATGGCATTAGATGTTATATGCTAAACAACATCTGGCACCAAACCTTCCACTTTCATGTTCGAAACAAAGCTTCTGCATCGCCTACATTACCAAACTTGCTCCAACACCATAAGCAGTGTATACGTAGTTAAAGACGGCGAGTTTCTGTTTTCAACATAGCTCCAAAATATCGAAAGCTTCATCTAATTTGCCTTATTTACAGTATCCACCTATCATAGTAGTATAACAAACACAATCAGGAAGGAGACCCAACTCAAAAATCTCCTGAACACGGTAGAAGCTTTAAGCATGTCTCCCTCCGTACATATTTTGAACAGAAAGCTACTGTACACAAAAATGTTTGGTCTAAGACGAAAATAATGAATGAGCTTGATATTTCATTTGTTTTAATTTGGCAGAAGGCGGGTGTTGTGGAGCAGGAGCTTCAAAGCTTCAAGAAAGAGATCACCGCTTGAAATGTTTTCCAAGATGAATCCTACGACTCAGATCATATCTTTTGGGTATAAAGTTTGAACGGTTTTGCAAATGATAGTTTCACAACTTTGAACCTTTTTTTGATGGTTGAGACATTATTACTCTCTATATTTGTCGTCTGAAATTAAAAAAAAAAAAAAAAACACAAAGTGAGCATCTAGCTTGAAACTATAAACTGGTAACAGAGACTGTAGAGCATTCCTTAGTTCACAAAAACGCAACAAGAAGTAAAAATTTACAAGGAGATGCCTATAAGATGTTATTTACTTGCAACATACACTTTGCATCTGTCTTGTCTGAACTGATCGGAGATGGAAGGTTGGTTTGGCTTTGGTCTCACAAGCCCTTCAATCTCTTGGCTACACACCTTGGTCTTCGCAATAGGAGGATCCATGGCTGCCATCTCTCTTGTTGTACTTTTGGCGTAGAAATAACATTAGAAACCATGGGTCCACTCAATCTTTTGTTTTATCCTCATCTTTTTTGGTTTTTGCCACCTATGTTGCATCCTCTTGGCAAGGTGAGTCAGTTTAGTTCCTACCACTGCGACAAAGTGCTAACCTGCATGACTGTCCGCAGAACCAACTTGTTTCATCCTATCTAGTCTGTTGGAGCAGAGTAAGTTGCGTTGAAATAAACGCATGCGGTTTCATCAGATCTGGCTCTTGGAAGTAGGCACCCTTGATGGCTCAGTATCTTTGCATAACTCCACTTCTTGTTTTCGTTTTTAGACTGATGAGTCATGATGAGGCTTCGGAATTGTTACTGGCTCCCATAGGCTTCCTCCTGTCTGTCCTGTGTCTCACTTGTCTACTTCTTCTTCTCCCTCAACGATAGCTCCCCCTTAGCATCTTTGTCTCTCTTGATCCTACCAAGTTCCGTGTCTTCCAAGCTTCGTACTCATCAGCTTCCCATTGATTTCATACAATCAGTTTCTACATCTCCAAGATTTTGCTTCTACCAATAATTCATTCTTGCGCCTCTCTTCTTCATTCCTAATTTCTTCAACACTATTTGCTTTGTCTCTATCTTCCTCATCTCCAGTTTCTTCTTTGCTATTTTCTCAAGAGCTCTTCTGGCAGCCTCCATCCTCTCACGTTCTGCTATTGTATCCCTCTCAGCTTTTGGTACAAAGACAGGTTTGATCATGCTGATACCAAACATCTCCATCTTCTGAATCAGTCTCATACTCTGACTCTTCATCTTCCTCTTGTACCTCTTCTTCATCATCTTCTTCTAGAGGGAATAGATCAGCCCTCCTCTCGAGTTCTTTTAAGAATTCATTTTCTCTGATTCTGCTTCTATCTTTTTTCCAGGGCATCTTCATCTTCTTCCTCGTCTACAGTCTCTTGCTTCCTCAATTCTTCTTCTTCTTCTGTAGATATAACCTCAGCCGCGGCTGTCTAACTCGCCGATGATCGGCTCTAACTTGTTCACGGTTCTCAGTTCTGGTCGTCTGATCTAAACGCCGCAGCCTTGGATCATATCCTTATTCCTCTCCAAATCTTTATCCAAAACATCAACCTTCTTCTGTGCATCCCAACATCATCAATCATGATCTTCTTCAGCTTCCTTGGCCCACTTGGGAGCTTTTCCAGGCCAATATCTTCCCACTCTTGTCTGAGCAATCCCACCTCGTAGTTTTGCCCTAGTCGCAAGTGCAGCGTCGCTACTCTGCTGTGACCGACATATTGCAACTTGAGATTTGTAAGAAACAAACTCACTTGTGTGTTCACTTGAGAGAAACACAATGACAGAACTCAGGTTGTATGACAGAACGTTGCCAACGAAAACCCTAAGAGGAGGTCTCGAACTGGTGAAACGTTAACTCAATTTAGTAAATATCTGAGAGGTCGTATGATTTGTTCTCATATGAATTTACGTATATTTATAGCTAAATTATTTTCATGATAATTGTTAAAAAGGCAATTTAACTAATTAATCTAATTTTCTTATTGGATATTAAACGTGATTTCCTTTTCAAGAATAACATTATTTCCAGATAAATTAGAAGATTTCTTGTCGGTCAAGGAACCTTTTTCCTTTCTCTAACGTATGTGTTTTAGAAATTTTCTGTGTTATTTGTCAAATATATAGGTGAAAATATAAGATCACAATGCATGCACTACAAAATTTTCCTTTGTTCAAAGCGAAACCCTAAACATCAAGAGGATGAATAATATCCAATTTACGTTAGTTCAAGTAGTGATGATGAAGATGAAGTTCAAGAGCCATCAACTGGGAACATGCGAGGAACATCGTTGATGATGAGAAGCGTATGCTATCAAGCTGCGTTACAAGATCTGAATCAGCCCAAAACCGAAAAAGACTTACCTCCCTGGTGTCCTTTGCAGTTCCTCATTGATGAGAGGCATACTAAGACAGATTGCATTGGCAGAATGATGAGTCAAAAGAAAGACGTTGTGTAATAATTGATTTGGGAATGGGATATTAGCTGATGATCAACGGACTTGGTAAACAATCTCTAACGCATTGCTCTTAATCTATTACACACAGGAGTTGAAGTCACGAATGCAAGAGCCTGTAAGTTAATGCGACAAGACGTAGAAGATCTGGTGTAGGCAGTTAGTTGTTTTGTGCAGCCAGGTGTGTATAAACAATGGGTCAAATGAGAGCTTGATGAAAAGGTTTCTCTTCAAGCACTAAGCTTCTGTGTTTTAGTCTACGCATGGATCTAAAAGAACCTAACGATCCTGTGCGAGTGGCCAAGTAGACGATAATGTTCTGTCGTGACACGGGCCTATCGCGCTTTGTTACAAACGAAGTTGAGTGCTATATGTTCGATTTTCTAGGTGCACCTAGGTAGTGTGTTAGGTGGTTGAGAGTGGCGTTTTAGATGCTAGCTCAGACTAATAAAAGAACCACATAGAACACAAGCTGCAATAGCATGTTCTAGACTTAACCCAAATTGAGATGGTGTTTGTCTGGAAACTAGTACGAAAAAGCCTTTTGTCTTTTAAGCTATTTCAAGTTTCTTTCAAATATCCATCCTACGCGCTGACTCAGTTCATTTTTTGGCGAGTTAATAAAGGTTCCAATTAGAAATAATCGTCTAGAGGTGTTACAAGAAGCCTTTCAAGCATATTCTAGAGCTATATTGCTTCGCCGACCAAAGAACATTACTTGATGGGCCAACCTAATACTTCCCACCTCCCTCCAAGACTGTTAACTTAGACTAAGTTGAGTTTTTCCACGAAGGAGTTTTGCTTTCTACAAGGGGGCCAGAAAGCACTCACAATCAGAGTTCAGGCCTATGCTGGTCTACTGGAAGATCTACAGAACCTATGCTACATTCTTCGAGTGCTTTGAGACTACGCCAAGCTTGTGACCATCCACAGCTTGCTTAGAACATCAGACGGATTATTCTCTCGAACGTTGTGAACAAAGGACTTTACATTCACGAATAAAAGCCGTGGATGAGACTCTTTGAGTCGCATGGGAAGCAAGTCCAGACCTTGTAGTGTTTTCATCATGGACTGGTCGCTGATTTGTCGACGGATAACTTTGTTAAAACGGGTACATCGTATCAGGATGATGGACGGAAACATGTCTTCGTAGTAACAGAGACAAGGATGTGAAAGAGTTAAACAATGATCAAGTGTGCAATGATCTAATGTCTCTTAAAGCAGGAAACGCTAGCATTGATATGGTGTCTGCAAGTCATGTAGATAATGTTGGATCTTGTGGAATCAACAACAGGAAGATCAAGCTATTGATAGAGCTCATCCGAATTGGACAAACTCGGCTGTTACCTGTGACACGTGTACTATTAACTCTCTCCCCAAAACTTCTTTTATGTCTATCCACTCTGTGTTGGAAATCATCATAAACTCTACCCTGCTCCTTGGGCTAGATCTAATCCTTGTGACTCTTTCCTCTTTATGGTAGGTTGAGAGTTCCTCAGCGCCTGTGTTGAAGGGTTTTTTTCCGGGGAGATGACTCCTTTATTTTTCCTCCGCTGTGAGTGACGGGCAGAGGTCACTCTCATGTGACACAAAGTAGACAGATAGAGCAGTGATTCTCCAGTTTTTCATACTCCAGGTAAATCTTACTCTCCTCTCCGGATTCATAACTCTATGATGGATTCCTTTACGAGCGGCTTGAGTCCGTTAATCAAGACACGAACTCTCGCTGAAGTCTTCGTCACCTCATATTTATCAAGGATTCCCAGCTCCTTTCCTATATTACAGACCATTTCTTCTTGCCAGAAGGTGTTAGGGGCAGACCCTTAATACGGATCCAAAATGGGATGAGGGAGGGGAACGTATCTGAGATGATGGGTTCCCATTTCTGCAGAATGACGATCCAGTACCCAAAGTGGTATGGCCTGTTATCTAGCACTTTTTGTAGATCTTCCTTCCTTTTCAAACCTGAACTGGAAGCAATTGTTACCCAGATCTGAGCCAACCACTCTTCCTTGTGTGTTCCATTTCCTAGGTAGCGATGGAATGAGCGACCAGATGCGCTGCTCTCTTGGGTTAGTTAGTCTCCCAATCAGTGTTAGGGAGTTTTCTCTTATCAGTGCTGAGGTATCAAGAGGCGGCGCCCTGATTCTTTTTACTTGGGGTTCTGGCTTTTCGGAAGCCAAACCTGTTGGGAAAATTACCCAATATTCTTCGTGAGATGAAGATGGGATTTAGACAACTAAGAGTTTAAGAAGAAGACTCTTAATATTTAGGAAAGGGATTTACTACAAAGATGAAATTTTAGGAAACTCTCTCTTACAAGTGTTTTCTCTCTTGTTTTTCTTGATTGATTACAAATGAACTAAACACCCCTATTTATACTAATGGAAAGGTAACTATTAAAAATTCTACACACTTCTTTCTCTACACACTTCCTTTTCTACACACTTCTTTTTCTACACACTTCTTCATCTTTCTCCACTTTCCACATACTTCTTCTTCATGGGCTTTTAGTGGATCATACTTATACTAACCAATTTTATTATTTTGGTTTTGGGCTAATGGAGGGAAAACCCAACAAATCTCCCCCTTCCCGACTTAGCCCAAAGTTGTCACGACACTGATACCTTGGCAGCAGTCTTCAAACTTTTTGATTGGCAATACCTTCGTCATAAAGTCTGCCCAATTTTCATCGGTGTGTACCTTGTCGAGATGTATGAGCTTCTCTTCAAGAACTTCTCGTATCCAATGATGCCGAATGTCGATGTGCTTTGAGCGAGAATGAAACGCTGGATTCTTTGCTAAGTGAATAACACTTTGGTTGTCACATAGTAAGTTGTACTTGTCTTGCTTTACTCCCAACTCAAGTAAGAAGTTCTTCATCCATAACATCTCCTTGCATGCTTCCGTTGCTGCGATATACTCTGCTTCCGTGGTGGATAAGGCAACACACTTTTGTAGCTTCGATTGCCAGGAGACAGCTCCCCCTGCAAAGGTAATCACAAATCCTGAAGTTGATTTTCTCGAGTCTTTATCACCAGCCCAATCTGCATCGGTGTAACCGTTCAACTCAAGTTTTCCATTGCCAAAGCATAGACACCTCTTCGTTGTGCCTCGTAGATAGCGTAGGATCCATTTAACTGCTTTCCAATGCTCCTTTCCTGGATTTGCTAGAAAGCGACTCACAACTCCTACAGCATAGGCAATGTCGGGTCTGGTGCACACCATGGCATACATGAGACTGCCCACTGCTGATGCATATGGGGTAGTCTTCATTTCTTCTTTCTCCTTCTCACTTGTTGGACTTTGTTCTGAATTTAGCTTGAAATGTCCAGCAAGTGGAGTATTTACCGGCTTTGCTTTGTGCATGTTGAATCTCTCTAACACCCTTTCAACATATCGTTCTTGGGACAACTATAAAAGTTTCTTTGGCCTGTCCCGAGTGATCTTCATTCCAAGAATCTGTTTAGCTTGCCCCAAATCTTTCATAGCAAAAAACTTTCCTAAGTCATTCTTCAATGCGGCTATCTTGTTGCGGTCTTGGCCCACAATCAGCATATCATCAACATAGAGTAATAATATGAGAAAGTCACCGCTTTCGTACCTCTTTATGAAAGTGCAATGATCATTCTTGGTTTTCTTGAAGTTATGATCCACCATGAAAGAGTCAAACTTCTTGTACCATTGTCTTGGGGCTTGCTTGAGACCATAAAGACTCTTCTTTAATCGGCATACCAAGTCTTCTTTTCCTGGGACCTTGAATCCTTCTGGTTGCTCCATATAGATTTCCTCCTCGAGGTCACCATGTAGAAAGGCCGTCTTAACATCGAGTTGTTCAATCTCTAAGTCTAGGACCGCTGCTAGACCAAGAACCACTCGGATAGAGGACATCTTCACCACTGGAGAGAATATTTCTTCAAAATCTATGCCTTTCTTCTGGTTGAATCCTTTCACAACCAATCGGGCTTTGTATCTTGGATTTGAGCTTCTCTCCTCATACTTCAACTTGTACACCCACTTGTTTTTCAAGGCTCTCTTTCCTTTTGGTAGCTTCATTAACTCATAGGTGCGGTTGTCTTGCAAGGATTGCATCTCATCTTGCATAGCTTCTACCCATTTGTCTTTGTGAATGTCTCCTATGGCCTCCTCATAGCTTTGTGGCTCCCCCTCATCTGTAAGATTCACATACTCATCTCGATAGTATCTTACAGATGGTCTTGTCTCTCTTCCGGATCTTCTTGGCTCATGTTCTTCCTCTGGCTCCATTTGCTCTTCTTCTTCTTCACTTTCATCACCATTTGGATCCATGATGGGACCCCCTTCGCCATCTCCTCCAATCACTTGTTCATGATCTTGGGGCTTATGAGAATCTTCACTCCTTACAACCCTTAGCTTTGGTGTCTTTGATTTATTGATGTCTTCGATTGTTTGATCTTCGAAGAAAACAACATCTCTACTTCGAATAACTTTCTTGTTAATTGGATCCCAAAGCCGATAGCCAAAATCATCCTTTGGTGAACCAAGGTAGATGCACTCTTTAGTTTTAGAGTCTAACTTGGCTCGTTCATCCTTAGGAATGTGGACGAATGCTCTACACCCGAACACCTTTAAATGGTTGTAGGAGACCTTCTTACCCGACCAAACTTCTCCGGAATATCGCCTTCCAAGGGAACTGATGGTGTAAGATTTATAATATCCACTGCAGTCTTTAAAGCTTCTCCCCAAAATGGCTTGGGTAGTTTAGCGTGAGAGAGCATGCACCGAACTCTTTCTGTAATCGTCCGATTCATTCTTTCAGCAAGCCCATTCAATTGTGGCGTCTTTGGTGGTGTCTTCTCCATTCTGATTCCATGAGCTTTGCAAAATGCTTCAAAAGGACCTCGGTACTCTCCACCATTGTCTGATCGAACACACTTGAGTTTTTGACCCGTACTTCTTTCTGCTTGGGCTACAAACTCCTTGAAAGCATCTAGAACTTGATCTTTTGTCTTCAAAAGGTATACCCATACCTTCCTTGAATGGTCATCAATAAAGGTGACGAAATATGATGCACCTCCATTTGATTTCTCAGACATGGAGCATACATCAGTATGCACTAGATCAAGAATATGCTTCCTTCTCGTGGGTGTAGAAGATCTTCGGAAAGCGACTCTATGTTGTTTTCCGGCTAAGCAATGATGACATGGTGTGAGATACGTACCTCTCATATCAGGAATAAGTTTCTTGCGAGAAAGTATATTAAGACCTTTCTCACTCATATGCCCAAGTCTCCGGTGCCATGTATCCATGTCGTCGCTTGCAACATTAACTTCCTCCTTGCAAAGCTTGGCTTGTGTTACGTATAATGAGCCTTCTTTTCTTCCTCGAGCCATGATCAAACTCTCTTTGGTTAGCTTCCACTTGCCACTGCCAAAGTGGCTATCAAAACCGGCATCATCAAGCTTCCCTGTTGATATGAGGTTGAGTCTCATATCGGGAATATGTCTCACATCCTTAAGGACTATCTTACACCCAGTGTTTGATGTAAGAATAACATCCCCCTTTCCAACGATCTTGCTTCTTCCTTTGTTTCCCATTTGAACATCACCAAAGTCACCACTTTGGTAGGTTGTGAAGAAGCTTCCATGAGGGGTGACGTGAAAAGAAGCACCAGAATCAACGATCCATGAGCTATCATCAGAGCTAAGATTACATTCTCCAACGAGATATAGGTCTTTGCTCTGGTCTTCAACAATGGTGGTAGTCTTGTCTTCATGCTTCTTCGGAGGATTGAACCGGTCTGGTTTAATATTACCTGCTTGTTGATCTTTCTTGAAAAACCGACACTCCGTCTTCATGTGGTTTGGCTTGCCACAATAGTAGCAGGTCACTCTTGGTCGTGACTTAGATCTTCTTCGAGATTGGTCTCGTCCTCTGCTTTTGTTGTGAACACGAGTCTCCTCTCTACCTCTTCTATCAACAATGTTGGCTTCTGAATAAGAACTCGAGTCTCGTTCCTTCCTCCGGACTTCTTCATTTAGAAGGCTATCGCTGACGGTGTCCATGGTAAATTTTTCCCTCCGGTGCTGAATTGCTTAGAGTGACAACTAGTGTGTCCCAACTCTCCGGTAGTGAACTAAGGAGTAAAAGGGCTTGCATTTCATCTTCAACCTTCATATCAACTTTGTTAAGCTGATTTACGAGTCCCTTGAAATTATTCAAGTGCTCCATCATGTTTTGGCCATCCTTGTACTCCAACTTTACCAACCGTCGGACAAGAAGAGCTTTGTTTCGAGGCGTTTTCTTTTGAATCATAGACTCAAGCTTTGTCCATAATTCATAAGCATTTGTATAGGTAGATACATGTTCAAAGAGAGATCGATCAATGTACTTACGGATTACAGCAACCGCCTTTCGGTTTAGTACTTCCCATGTTTTGTCATCCTTTCCTTCCGGCTTCTCCTTCATGATGATGGGTTCGTGTAAATCCTTACAATAAAGGTGGTCTTCCATCATCGGTTTCCAATAAGAGTAGTTGTCTGTCGTGAGTTTGAACATATCACCTTCAACGGTAACGGTAGCCTCCATCTTGAATCACCCGAGATCTTGAGGATATGTTTGAACCTTGCTCTGATACCACTTGTTGGGAAAATTACCCAATATTCTTCGTGAGATGAAGATGGGATTTAGACAACTAAGAGTTTAAGAAGAAGACTCTTAATATTTAGGAAAGGGATTTACTACAACGATGAAATTTTAGGAAACTCTTTCTTACAAGTGTTTTCTCTCTTGTTTTTCTTTTTGCTTGATTTTACAAATGGTGCTAAGCACCCCTATTTATACTAATGGAAAGGTAACTATTAAAAATTCTACACACTTCTTTCTCTACACACTTCCTTTTCTACACACTTCTTTTTCTACACACTTCTTCATCTTTCTCCACTTTCCACATACTTCTTCTTCATGGGCTTTTAGTGGATCATACTTATACTAACCAATTTTATTATTTTGGTTTTGGGCTAATGGAGGGAAAACCCAACAAAACCTTTCCCTTTTTCCTCAGCTGTGAGACGTCTTTCCATAGTCATTGCTTCTCTACACTGGAGGAGTAGAAACGTCGACTCCGAGTGAAACTATTGCCTTTCCAACGTAAGTTCTGTTGTTTGACAGATTACCGCTGTTCACTAAAGCTTGGTGTTCTTACTACTTCTTCCCCAGGTTGGAATGAACTAGATCTCTCCGAGTTTTGAAGCAAATTCGTAGAGAAGAAGGATGAGAGCTTGGAGGATGCTTTTTCGGGTAAAAGATTAGGGCTGAGGGGGAAGCGTGAGATGGGGATTTGAAAAAACTTTCTAAAAGACGGAAGTTAGAAGTGTTGTCACCATCCTTGGTACTCGTGTCGAGCTGAGTTTATCAACGCCTAGAAACTCGTGCCTGGGAGAGAAATCTCGACCAGCTCAAAAAAATAAAATATATTAATCTAAAGTCCCAAAATGCATGAAATATTACAACTAGAGATAGACTTAACGGCAAGGTGATTAATAAAGACTACTACAACAAAAAAAGAGATAGATGTGTTTAAGGAGTGAAAGGACCTGAAGAGACGCTTCACTTAAGACCCGAGATCTAATGTTCAAAAGAATAAATGATAGTCAAATAAAACGACATTGATACATCCACAAGAGGGGGTTGGAGAGCGATTGTGGTTAGATGTTCACTGCAGCAAATCTTGATGAAGAAGTTCTGATCACTAAAGAGAGAAGTAATCTTTTCTTACCGGGTGAAGATAGTGGTAGTGGCCGTTCATTAACTGAATAAATTTCCATGGTGAGTGAAAGGAGGTATGATGACGAAAAGCCAAAAATATGTCAGGTGATTTTTTTGGTGGTGTTGAAAAATATTAACCGACAAAAATTTGTTTGTGAGAAACTCCATAACTGTAGGAAATATCAAAAAAGAAAATGAGACCGTAACTGACTTGATTTGACACTGAATATCAATCATGAAAGACCAGAAGCTAAGAAACAAGGAAGGAGACATTGGGGGCAAAAAGAAATCTTTGAAATTAGCAATTGGGTCAGGCCCACAATAATAACCAAAGCCCAAGCCCATGTGATTGAGGCGTTGTGGATGATGGCTTGCTCGGAGGAGGGAAGCTTGCATATACCATTGCAATGCAATTGAAATTTTCTTACTGGGAGAAAGGCAGAGACCAACTATAACCGAATGATGAGACTAACAAAGGTAGTACTGGTCTCGGTGTATCTCATATGTTATGGAGGAGGAAATGTCTCAAAGGAGGAGACAGAGGTGGGACGACGAGGAATGTCCAATGTAGGAACGTTAAACGAGTGGAAATGGAAGGTGAGAGTGGGAAAAGTCTAGTTATGTCGGGCTAAACTGCATAGGGGGAGGCGGCGCTGTAGAGGTCCTTCTGACGAGACATATTGGGATGTTTCAGGTGCTTCTTGATATCGGCAGATCTTGTCAGAGATACTGGTCATTAGACCACCGGTGCTTGGGCTAATAGGGAGGGATTTCAAAGTAGTCTGAGGAAATGTACAAAGAAGATCCTTAAAGCGAGAGATAAGACTCAAAAATCTGTACCTTGGAAAGGATGAACCATTATGGCGGCATACACGGTGAGCAGAGACGTATCTTAACACAACCTTAAGGATCTCTCTAGAGAAGTGAACGACGGAGCAAGAGGTGGGTGTCGAGCAAGTTATGGACGCCATTTGAGAGGAGCAAAGGTCTGAAGCAGAAAAAGAGAACGACATACTCGACGAGACGACAACAAAGAATCATGAGTTGAAGATGACAAATAGTGAGATGGTACAATGACAACACTGGTGAACTAGGCCGTCGGCGGTGTTGGGAAACGACTGCATCTTCGATGTTTGGGACTGAGAAAAATGAGTAACTTGGCAAACTATATTTTTTAATTCTTACTTAGGTTATATATAATAATGCGTGAAGTGCAAAAAAAAAACTCATACAACAATTTTGAGCTCTAAACATGTAACATCTCATGTTGTTCTTTACACACCATTCTAATCTACTAATTGGTATATGATCAATCCGAAATATATTGATCTGATAAGCTGAGATTAGAAGAATCATAACGAAAAATTTCATGACAATTGGAGTTAGTTTTTTTTTTGCTAACCGACTATCATGTTTCCACCGAGGTGGTCCAGACTAGAGATCGAAGGGGGAAAGAACCTAGTTTACGCTGGTCACCATGTATCCCACTTTGAACAGTCTTCGGCCTCAGACGCTGAAACACCACATGTAAATTAGCTCAGTGGTCGGGATTTGAACCCATGTGACGGATACTCACAGCTGTGAGCCCTTTACCACCTGAACTAGAAGCCCAAGTGAGTTGTATCCCTCAACAATGTCCACTTATAAATGAACTCGATCCAATTGAAGAAAAGAAGCAGTCGAATGAAAGTCATGTTAGATTAGAAAAAGAAAAGAAAATTGGTAAGTTCAACTGTAAATAGAGAAAACACATTTAAAACGCACAAAACCGGGCACAAGTACGATAGTTTCAGAAGGGAAAATTCCATAAAAATACTCCAACTAAATTTCATTAAGCTTTTTAATATTCAAACTTTTTTGTTACCCAGTTTAATACCCCAACTAATTAATTTGTTCATTTTAATATACAAACTTTTAAACTATGCCTATTTTAGTACCCAAAATTTGTTTATTTTAGTTAAAATACTAATAAATTTCAAATGAAAATTAAAAAATCTCTAAAATTTACAAAAAATATCAAAATATTCTAATTTTATTGTATGTTTGAGAAATAAAAGTAACTAAATTTTTTATAATCTTAAACTTTGTAATGAAATTTTAAAATTGTAAATATTGAATTTAGTGTGTTTTCTGAAATAGAAAAAGAAAATTATTTTTTACATTCAAAATTAATTTTTACAAAATTTGAAATTTTCTTTTTAATTTATTTACTTTCTTTAGTAAATATTGAAATAAAGTTAGAAAAAATTCATCTTTTCTCTTAGAGTTTGGAGATTTTTTAATTTTTGTTTGAAACTTATTAGTATTTTTTATTAAAATAAATAAATTTTAGGTATTAAAATGGGTAGAATTTTAAAACTTTGTATATTAAAATGAACAAAATAATTAGTTGGAGTATTAAATTGGGTAGCGAAAAATTTGGGTATTAAAAAGCTTAATAAAATTTAGTTGGAGTATTTTTATGAAATTTTCACTTTTCATAATTCAATATGGTTCTTACTGAATTCACTTGTCTTAAGAGATTTCCAAGATATTTTTCTTGTAATTGACTGTTGATATTTCAATAAATGTTTTTCAAATAATTCACTATCAAATTTATTGTTTCATCTCGAAGACTAGGGATTCAGATTTACCAATGATGTTCTGATGCACAGGTTTCGCTTTCTACTTGCACTCCTTTTGTGTCAAAGAAAATATAGGCGGATTCGTTTATAAAATATATTTAAAACGAGGGCTTATCTGTCAAATGCACATTTTGTCCGCTATATAAACCAGCGGACCAAATAAACTGGACCTGTCATGTCTTGGTTCTGAAACCAGAAACCAAACCAAGAAAGTAAGAAAGAAAATAAAAACACTTTTCTCAGAAAAAAGTCCAAATTTACATTAACAAAAAAGTTATTTTTTCTTTTTGCCATTTTTGGATTCTGGTGATTTTTCAAAAACAAAGATCACGAGTGTCACTTGTGCTCTCTGTAACCGTTTCATTTGGTCAATTCAATTACAGAGACAAACCCACAAAAAAAAAAAAGACAGAACATAACCCAAAAGATTGAACTGTTTTGCTGTCATCTTCTTCTTCATTGAGAATCTAGAGTTTGTTGAAAAAAAAGAATGGATTCTGAGCTTTATATCTTTGATGGGTCTTCATCTTCTTCCTCAATTTACCACCATTCAAGTAGTACTGAACCAGATATGTTTTCTTCCGACACAACAACAACACCAACAGATCTCTTCTGCAACACACCGTATCTCAATCCTATAGATGATCCATCTCTTAATTTCTTTGACAACTTTACCCCTACGACTCATCATCTCCTCTCTTCATCTCCTCCACTCTCTCAACTCCAAACCCTTAACCTCTCTCACACAAACACTTTCCCCAGTTTCTCTGGTCTCCAAAGCTTCGACGCCGTCAAAACAGAGCTTCCTGTGTTTAACTCTTCAGTCATGGAAGATTCATCGAGTTTTCAGAATCATAATCTCTTAAGCTCGCCTGAAAACTCCTTCCTCTCCGATCACATGCGACGTGTGTACAGCACTGGAGATTTGCAGGTATCAGTTTACTAGTTTGATACTCTGTAATTTCACCTCTAAAGACAAAGAGAGTAACTTTTTGTGTATTTTTAAAGAATCTGGGAAGGGATACTACGGGACAACGATCATACACGAGTCCTTTAGGTGTGGAGAGCTCATGGACGACGCCGTTTTCCGGCGAAGAACAGAGTTTGAAGGTGGGGCGTTACAGTGCCCAAGAACGTCAAGAGAAGATTTCAAAGTATAGAGCTAAACGAACACAAAGAAACTTCACCAAAACCATTAAGGTACATAATAATAATAATAATAACTGTTCATTCCGTTTACTCGTTAATATTTTCTCACCTAAATTAATAAATAAAATATACTTTTTGGTTATTATTTATAATTAATTAGAAAATATATGCATAACTAAAACTCACTATTTAAAGTGTAATATTGGGATTTTAATATCAGATAAGTGAATATGAATAACACTGTTTGTGAATTTCTACTTCTTAACATGAAAACACTTAAATTTTAATTAAAACTCTAATATTTATTTAAAAAAATAAAATTATTGAATGAATAATAGAATACTTGAAATAATACTCAAACTAAACGTTTAAACATTTCAAATTATGGGATATTTTTAGTTGCACAGTTATAACTATTATTTATTTTAATAAATTGTTTTTAGTATGCATGCCGGAAAACGTTAGCGGACAACAGACCAAGAGTACGTGGCAGGTTTGCACGAAACGACGAAGTTTTAGAGAGCCCCAAGATTGCTTCTTCTTTCACTATACAAGAAGACGACGACCTCTGGGTACTCTTTTAATTACCAAACTACAGAACTTTGTTTTTATTTCCTCTTAAGTTATTAGTATTTTTAACTAAACTAATTTTATTTACATAAAGATTGTGTATGTTACATGTATTGAGCTTAAGTTAATAGTTTTTTTTTTTAGCTTAAGTTAATAGTTTTTTTTTTTTTTAGCTTAAGTTAATAGTTAATAGTTAATAGTTAATAATCTAAGTAATTATCTTCTTAAAATTGTGGCAGAATTTGGATGGGTTGCATGAGGAAGAAGAAGCTTTTATGAGCAGCTTCGTGGAATGTCAGTCTCAGCCTCAACGACAAATGCAATACACAACAACTCCCTTCTGGTGAAAGCATATATCTGTCTGAAGAAAAAAGAGATGAATATTATTTTTTCCGACTTTAATTTAAATATGGAATGGAGAAGAATCGAATCGAGTCATATAATGGATATTTATTTTTGATTCTCACTTACATCAAGAACAAAAACAATACGATATATAACTCGATTGTATAGTACTACACCAGAATAAACAATTCAGATTCTTTAAAATAAAAAATTACAAAATATGGATTTATTTTAGGAGAATAAAATAGTGGGTTAACTAGTCACTTAGTGATTGTCAATTATAGTGGTATTGTAGCTTTTTCATTGTTTTACTTTTATTATTATAGAACAATTATTCACTTGCCTTTATATGTGAACATGTAGAAAGTTTAAATATTTGTATCACCTTTGGAGAAATATTTGACCATTGAAGGAAGATTCTTCGGTGTAATGATGTAATTAATTATATCACTTTGAATTAGTGGAATACCAAACATTTATGATCTTAATTTTATATCATGAGAAAAATTATTAATTCCTCCATTTCAAAAAATTGTATGTTTTAGAAAAAGAAATTCGTTTTAAAAAATACATTTTTTATATTTCAAAGCAATAATTAATGATAAATTGTAAGTTTCAAAGTGTTTATTAAAATTTTATTGGTTAAAAGTTATGGGGAATAGTTAACTACGAAAAATAAGACAATAATAACTAAAATTTTATATATTTTTTTAATAAATGTGAAAAATCTTAAAATATAAATCTTTTTGGAACAGAAAAAATATATTAATGGTCTGAATCATTGACGAGTGAAGATCCTCTAATGTCAAGTTATAAGTATTGTGTGTGTCATACAAATTAATAGCTTAGAGAACCACAATTCAAATATAGCATAATAGTAAGTTTATCTAGTATATTAATTTCTAATATCATTTGATCGGTATATTAGTGATGGCCGAATTCCACCCCAAAAATTAGCTTAAGAGTTGAAAATTGCCACATCACATATATATCTCATTTTTCATACTTTTTTTGTTGATTTGGGACTTTAATACACCCCCTCAATTCAAGATTAGATATCCACGGGTGGGTCACAATCGAGAAATTGAATAATCTTTAGACTCTGATACAAGTGATGAATCTAACTTACACCTAAAAATTAGTTTTAAAGTGAAAAATTACCACATCACATATATATTATTTCCATTCACTCATATATCTCGATGTGACTCTAATACAGTCGATTAAACAGACATCAATGTAAATTTTTATAGTTCCTATCTAAAGTTAAAATTTTTAAAACAGGCACCTGTTCATCTAGGGTCAAAGCAGGATCATTTCAGACTAGTCTTAAACCTATATATGTTTAATTTTCAATATATAGATTTAAGGTAATGTTAACTTTTCTTGGAATATTTTTAATTATAGCCCTAAGTGCATGCATTTTTGGGTTTAAAATTTATTTTTCATATTTAAATATATTTTGTTGAGTCTTGTTCAGTTGCTATAGTTGCACATATTCAAAACGGTAAGAAGATTAAAGTATTACAAATAGAACAATCAAAAAGCATATAATATAATGATTTGTATTAATGATAGATATTGTTTGGCTATTATTGAAATTAACATCTAATATGATACGATGATGTTGACAATATAAATACAAACAAGTTGCACTATTATCAACATGCAAATTCTAGCTCTATGTAGTACCTGCTTTCGAAATAATTGGTTACCGAAAAAGGAAAGATGATGCTTCATATGGAATATGTTCTTGCGATTGAACATCGATATACTTAACTTTTTGAAACAGTTTTATCTTTTCTAATGAAATGTAGAGTACACCAGCATCATTCGTATAGGACGCATTAATTAATTGATTTAACTTATACTACGTACAAATCGGTAAAATTCCGATCCATTGTAGACTTGTAGTTAAATCTACATATTTAGGTTTCATAACTTACGTACTTAAAGAATTTTCTTACGTACTCATATATTTAAGATTAATTTGTGTGCTGGTTCGTCATCTAGGTGTTTCATTAACGAATATATATCTATCTTTTTCAAAAACCATATATCATTTTAGTTTTCTTTTATTCTCGTTTATTTGTGTCTGGAATAAGCTGGATAAGTTACCAACTGGATCCTCTCATAATCAACTTGGATATATACTTATGTTCTCAATTTGATTTTCAAACATCTTATATATATTGAAATACCTTACTTAAAGTAGATGTACACATCTAAAGTTTAATTTTCCTCTTTTTAAGAAAAACACTTGCTAAGAGAATAATATGATAGTATCTCAAGTTGCTCATTAGCAGATCATATTTGAATACTGGACTTCACGTACTTGCCTTCTTTCTCTCTCTTTTTGTTAATTCTAGGTTTGAGCATTTTATCCAAACCAAAACCGATCTGAAGTACTTGATCTATAACCGAACTGAAAATTTACAAGGACCTAGCTTGATCCAAAACTCTTCTACCCGAAAGAATCAGAATAAAAAAGAACCGATCCAAGTAGACCTGAACCCGAAAGAACCGATCCGATAAGACCATATTCATACTCGATTTAAAAACATGAATGTACAAAACTTTATTTTTATGTGTTCTATTTTCTATATTTTAGTTTATGATTTAGTTGACGTGTCTTTTTGTTAACAATCTTTATCATTATTTTTTGTGACATTTTCAAGTACTATAAAGTTTTAAATATAAAATTTAGAGTTTATAAATATTTTATTTTAATTATTAATAGTTTATTTTTAGTTATTTTGTAAAATTTTAGATAAATTTAATAAATTTTGACTAAATTTGATGGAATTTGAATATTATGTGTCTTTTTGGATTCTAAATACCAAAATCTGATCCGGATCTGATATGAAATCCGAAAATTGTGGCTATTTTATATGTATTTTAATTATAAATTCGAAATGACGAAAATCTGAGAAGAACCGACCAAAACCCAAACCAAAATATTTTAAATACTTAATTTGTTCAAATATCTAGGATTGGAAGGATCCGGATCCAAGAAGATCCGAATATGACATGAAGACCTGAACACACATGTCTAATTAATTTTTTGAATAATATTTTTCTCGTATGAATAAAAAAATTCACATTTAAATGTTGTTGTAAAATTGCATTTGGTATTGTCCTCCACTCGGACTCTCGTGCATGGAACTCAATGATGAGTGTAAAAATGGTAACTCAAAATGAACTTCTTAAAAATTAGAAAAAAATATCGTCAACTTAATAACCAGCCGCCAAAACAAAACTTAAAATACAATGCATGGAGACGTTGAACAGTTTATTTGCTAATTATGTGATGTGTTGACCCTTTATAATAACCACGTTGTGACAAAGTAAATACTTTAGATGAACAAACAAAATGTTGCCAAGGCGGCTAGGCCTAAAGAAAATGGACATGCTAAGATATGATTAACATAAAAAAATGATTAACATAAAAAAATGATTAACATAAAAAATGATTAACATAAAAAATGATTAACATAAAAAAAATGATTAACATAAAAAAATGATTAACATAAAAACTAAAGCCATTCAAAACAATTTCCTGTACCATTTTGTGGTAGACACTCTTCTGAACTTCTGATTGTAATTATCTTTCATGAAATTGATTTTCACATATTATAAGAAACATAAAATATGTTTTTAAGGTGAACTTCTGATTGTAATTATCTTTCATGAAATTGAATTTTTTTTTACATATTTATAAGAAACATAAAATATGTTTTTATGTCTATTGATTCTAGATCCAATGGTCCATACATTTTTACGTTAAATTTCAAACTATTTTAAACTTTTTTAAATGGATATTTTCCAACGAAAATGATCTACAACTTTTAAAATTTTTGTTGACGCAAGATCATTTGCGTGGTTAGCAAAATGTTAATAGAGTCTGTTTACTTGATGACAAAAATAACTTTTAATCTCTATTAGGTAATCCAATTTATTTAGTCATCATGTCAACTCTTTTGTTGGTCATAAGTTATTTCCAAGTGAACAAACATAACTGAGATGAAGGGCCGTGTTTGAATAGAAGCGCATAAAAGATGTGCTTCGGGGCTATACACACACACACATATATATATATATGTATGTATATATTTATGAGCTAATTATATAACAAAATTTACATAGTTTTATTGGTGAAGATTTTAAGATGCGTATTTGAGGTGTTGGGTTTGACGTACTAAACGGTATTTTTACCCCTTTTTCTAATTTTTAAAGGTAAAGGTAAAGGTATTTCTAAGTGAACAAACATAGGTGAGATGAAGGGCTGTGCTTGAATAGAAACGCATAAAAGATGTGCTTCAGGGCCATACGCATATATATATATATATATAAATATATATTTATGGGCCAATTATATAACAAAATTTACATAGTTCTATTGGTGAAGATTTTATGATGCCTATTTGAGGTGTTGGGTTTGACGTACTAAACGATATTTTTACCCCTTTTTCTAATTTTTAAAGGTAAAAGTAAAGGTATTTCTAAGTGAACAAACATAGGTGAGATGAAGGGCTGTGTTGAATAGAAACACATAAAAGATGTGCTCAGGGTCATACGCATATATATATATATATATAAATATATATTTATAGGCCAATTATATAACAAAATTTACATAGTTTTATTGGTGAAGATTTTAGGATGCGTATTTGAGGTGTTGGGTTTGAGTACTAAACGGTATTTTTACCCGCTTTTTCTAATTTTTAAAGGTAAAGGGCCAAAAACATTTTTTGCTTGTGGCCCCAAATTTTTCAGACACGGCCCTCGTGAGACGAGAACATTCTTTCGGTTACAGAGAGATGCATGCAAGAAATGGACGTAAGCTATGACGAGTGATGGGATCACCAATTACCAATTAAATTTTAGATTTTTTGGTAAACTTAAATTTTAGTTTTCTTTTAAAAATTATCAATTTAAAAACTTGATATGAAAAGCTTTAACTTTCCATTATAGGAAAATTTCAAAGAAAGAGAAACTGAATACTCCCTCCGTTTCAGTTTACTTGTCGTTCTAGGTTTATACACACAGATTAAGAAAACATTTAGTTTTACATATTTTCTAAATAAAAACACATTTACCTATACACCTAACCACATTTCAACCAATAAAAATATAGAATAACAGATAAAATTAATAAATTTTGCATTGAAACTATAAAACGACACTTATTTTGAAACAAAAAATTTTCTCTACAACGACAACTAAATCGAAACGGAGGTAGTAATAAATTTGATTTAGAGTTGCTTAAGAAGCAAATTATAAAATAAAAAGATAACTACTTTAGTAACCCATGATAATAAAAACAAATAACAAAATTTTAACATCCAGGAAACAATTCACGTAGCCTAAACCACAAACCCACACTTCGAAATTCTAGTTTTCATTGATTTTGTTTTAACTTTAAATAAATCAACAGTTCTCCTTACTTCAAAGTTGCACACTCTTACCTTAATTCAAAACAACTTATGCTTTATTTGAAAAAATGACTTAGTCAGAATGTCAGCCACTTGTTTACTAGTTCCACAAAACTTTAATGTGATTTTTAGTTTTGCTACAAGCTGTCGAAATAAATGGTGTTGAACGTCAATGTGCTTAGTCTTGTCATGAAATGTTGGATTCTTGGTATTGTACAGATCTGTTGTCACATTAAATATTTGTAATTTTTTTCTACCTATGACAAAAAATAGTTAGTGACTTTAACAATAAATTTGCCTTGTTATTACATTTGTTGCTACGTACTCTGCTTCAAATGATGATAGTGCCACAGTTTCTTGCTTCTTTAGACTCCATGTAACAACACCAGTCCCAAAGCTAAAACAATTTTCCGAAGTACGTTTAGGATCAGCCAAACTTCATATTAGTCGCTGTATGTCTGACCAAGAAACTTAAAGTTGCACAAGTTTGAATACCATGTACCATAATCAATTGTTTCACTGACATAACGAAGGATTCTCTTGGCTACTCCAAATTGTTGCTTAGTTGGATAATGCATATACCTAGACACGACACTAACAAAATAAGTAGTATCAGATCTAGTATGTGTCAAGTAATTTAAACCTCTAACCAAGCTCCTGAACTTTTGCATCACTGTTAAGTCTCATGTTCTCGCTGAAGCTTCTCTGTGAAGCTTCTCATTGATGTTCATTAGTAAGCGCCTTCTTACAATCTATCATGTTGAATTTCTTCACCAAATCAGCATCATACTTTTTCGAACAAACAAAGATTTCATCTCTCCTTGAATGACCTTAATTCTCAGAAAATATTGTAACAAACTCAAACATGTCATCTTAATTGTCTTCTTCATACTTACCTTAAATGAATTAACTAACAGCCCAGAAGATCCTATATAAACTATATCCTCGACATAAAAGACATATCAACAAGAAATCATTGTTACCTTGCTTCTTCACATAAAGGGTAGTCTCACTTTCATCTATATTGAATCAATTTTCAAGGAAAAACATATTGATCTTGATGTACCACGCACACGACAGTTGCTTCATCCCATACAATGCTTTCTTCAGCTTGTAAATCTTGTCTTCCAATTCACTTATAACAAAACATGTAGGTTGTGAGACATATAATTCTTCTTCCAAATCACCATTCAAAAATGCAGACCCAACATCAAACTGAAAAACATGCAAGTCAAATTGTGCAGCTAAAGCCCAAATTGCTCTTACAGTTTCAAAGCGAGCCACCGGTGGAAATAGTCTATCCTTACTTCTGTGCATATACCCCTTTGTTACAAGACGACATTTCCATTAGAATTATACTTTGTTCTATACACACACTTCAAACCAATTACATTATTTCGTTCAAGTGCATCAAGTAACTCCCATGTAGAATTCCTCTCTATAGATTGCATCTCCTTCTTCATTGCAATATGCTACTCAAAATAATTCTCTGTTTCTTCAAAATAAAGAAGGTCAGAAGCATACAAAGCAAATATACAAGACTCATAAGCCTCGATTAGAGACTTTAACTTTCTTGGAGGTGAGTTGTTGGATGAAATTCCTAGCACATACACACTAGAGTTGTAGCATCCCCAATCCTGAATAAGAATCATGTGACTGACCATGGTTTGAGGAAACGAGCTGAAGATCATTTTGATCAAGAGTAAGGCGTTATGGTCAGTTTAGGGTTAAGTATATAAAGACTTAACCAAATGAGAGGGAAATAAATGAGTTAAAAGAGCTAGACAAGTGTTTTGCCAGCTGGACGAAGTATTCGGCTAGCTCGACCAGCTAAATGAGCTCGAACAAGCTCAGTTATACTTAGGCCAACTCATTCGGCTGAGCTACCAGATCACTCAGCTGGACCAGCTGGGGATCAGCTCAACTCAGCTGGACGGAGTGTTCGGGTATTGGGAAGTTGGTCTGGGTTTGGGCCGGTGGTGGGCCGGGTGGTCTACCCATGGGGCTAGGGCTTGGTGGACCCTTGGCTAAGGCCATGGGCTAAGCCTGGTGGGTCTGGGTCTCTGCTTGTTTCTGGTATAGAACCAAGAAGGGTCAGATACATGCAAAGGGATGCATGCGTCCAAAAGGTGCAAACTGTCCACCAAGTCATGCCTTTTCGCCCACAAGTCATGCATGTTCGTGGGGCAAGACTTACCCCTTCGTTCTATATAAATAGGGGGCCTCTCCACACGTTTTATCATCAGTTCCAGAAGGAAAATACAGAGAGAAAAGGAGAGAGATTCGGATTCAATAATCCAATATCGAGATGCATGTGAAGACAATATGGAGACTGTTTTGAGAGAGATCATCGGCGAGGTTTTGAACGACCTTCTGATGGGGTTTGATCATTGTTATAAACACTCAAAACTTTCTCCTGAGTCTGGTAATACACTTTATCACCAGGAAAGAATAGAGAGGGCTGGACTTCACTTTCAAAGGATGATATAGCCTTAAAAGGGGATGTTCGTGGAGAGACAGTTTCGTGAAAGTCCATGGGAAGTGATGCACGATCCATGAATGGATCTTATCATTACTGGAAGTGAATGATAAGACTTGATAAAGGCGTGATTATTAGTATCATGGAAGTTGTAGGTAATGGATGTTATTGGCAAACCATCGCCATAGATCATTGATCGGTAAGATCAGTTTATGGGTTGGATTTGGTCCAAGTACATCTGGATCTCTTCTTTCTACTTTTCAATACTGCTTCTTCTTCTCCTATTCTGTAATTTTGTGAGGAATGATGTGGAATGGTCACGGAACTGGCTTGGTAAGATACAAGGTCATGTCCGTGTGAAACCAACCAAAGATCATGGCTCATGGCTGATTGAACGGATGGTCTGATGGGTCTTAACCATGGATCGTTTTACCTTTGTTATGTCAAGGGAATTCCGTGGGTTTATTGGGATTGGATTGGATGTTTGGATATGGCCTTGAGTCGGTCCAAATAGATTGGATCAAGTTCCAATGGATCGGTTATAGTAACAGTCCGGATCGTTCCAGAGAATGGACGGTTGGAATGACCCAAATGGTACGAGTGACAAGAGTCACGAGTTTGCAAAGGCTGTGAGTTACCAAAGGGTACAAGTAACCAGAAGGCATGAGATTCCAAGGGTTGCAAGTATCAAAGGGTACGAGGACCAAAAGGTGTCATCGACCAAAGGGTGCCATAGACCAAGGGGTACATGTTCCAAACGGTACCATTGGATGCAGGTTCTGTCCGATCCATATGGTTCAGTCCGATCCATATGGTTCAGTCCATGACTCGTAAATTCAGAACATATGAAGTGTTCAGGTCCGAAAGGATACAAATGGTTTGGGTCCAAAAGGATACGAATGGTTTGGGTCCAAAAGGATACGAATGGTTCGGTACTGAAAGGGTACGAATGGATCGTAACCGAATAGGTGTGATTTTTCAAGGGAGGCCGTGTATGATCTGAACATGGTTGAGAAGGTACGAACTGATCCATAAATGATGGATCAAGGTGTCAGATCTAACCTGATTAATGAATACATCGTTTGCTATGAACAAGTCAGATCGATTGTCTTGGATATAGGCCAATGCCGATCAGGCTAGATGAAGACTCATCAGTTCTGAGTCATGTGAGGTTGGTTGGATGATTGACTTAGGATATGATGGGCATTCTCAGTCTAGAAAGGGACTTGGTACTATTTCCTATAAGGTGAAACGAGGCTGGATGTTGTATGAGCCGATAAGAGCCATATACATATCCTTAACTGATTGAAGACTTCTCAAGGGTTACCTTAGTCTGTGGGGATGGTTGGTTAATGACGAAGTATCCAAAGGGAGTTGTTTTATGTAGAAATATGATAGAAAATAAGAAGACACTCAATGAGTCTAATGGTTCATTAGAAAAGTAAGTGTAGTTCAGACCAATGGTGGACCGATGAGCTACTAAGCTCCGTGTTTGTGGCCAATGTATGATTTAACAAGTACTTGATTGGATCAGATCAAGGGTTAGATACAAATATTCTGCTGCGTATTGTTAGAAATAATTTAAGCTAAGAAATGACTAAGGTTGTATTTAGCTAAGATCTCAGTGAACCTACGTCTAAGAACGAAATTAAATAAGAAGGCTTAAAAAATATAGAGTTCGGTCATGAAGTGGACCGAGCGGCGTGACGCATCGACTGCGGCTTAGAAAGCTGGGCGGGGTGTTACAAGAGTTATACCTTGTCGATGGTCTTAGACTTCTCTCAGATCTTCTAACAACATTAGGCTGCATAACTGGTGTCTCTTCATGAGTTTCTTGATTGTGTGCTTGGTGGTGGACAATCCCCGTTGCCTTGTGGAATCAGTGGTGTCTTTATCACATTCCCTTGTGATTCATATCGAAACTCTTTATCTGTTCAACCAAATCATGTTCATTTCACCTTGTTCATGCTTCCTTATTAAACACAACATTTCTGCTCACGATCACCTTTCCATTCACATGGTTGTATAAGCGATAAGCTTTAGGCTGAGAATAATACCGAATAGAAACACACTTCACTAACTTCTCATCTAGCTTGGAATGAATGTCAACTATAGCATAAGCTACATAGCCAAAGACCTTTAAATGGCTTACTCGCAGTTTTCTGCCTATGTAAGCTCTATATGGTGTGCGATTCATGACATCCTTCAGAAGATAAACCGACGTTGCAACTACTTCTCCCCAAAACTGAACAGGAACACCTTGCTTCTTGCCATTTCAACCACATTGTGATTCTTTCTCTCTGCCTCGCCGTTATGCTCAGGTGTGTATGGAGTTGTGAGTTCCATGCAAATATTATTTTATTCACAAATTTTGTGAACTCCCTCGATGTGAATTTACCACCTCTATCAGTCCTTAAAGATTTTAGAACTTTTCCACTTTGCTTCTCCACCATGGATTTAAACTTCCTAAAATTATCAAATGCTTAAGACTTCATCTTTAGAAAGTACACCCACCTCATGTGACTGAAATCATCAGTGAGTGCACAAAGATCTATTTTCTCCAAAGTTTTATGTTTTTATCGACCCGCACAGACTAACATGTACAAGCTTAAAACAGTCTAAGGCTCTCCATGATTTTCCAACATGAAAAGAATCCCAGCTCTGCTTTCCATAGACACAACCTTCAAAAAACTCAAGCTCATTAATCTCAGGTAAACCAACCACCATGTCTTTATTGTTCAGCAACCTTAACCCATTCACATTCAATTGACCATAATGTAAATGCCACATATGTGCAACCAAAGCTTTGGCATGAACAATTAATATGTCAAGAGGAAACATCTTGTTGCGTGTCATGTGAATAAGTGCTAAAACTTGTCCAATCAATTTATCACTTATTACACACACATCATCACCAAACACAACTCTATAACCACTCGTGATAAGCTGCCCAACACTTAGAGGATCATGAGCAAGACTAGGTACATACTGCACATCATTTAGAACTTTAACATCATCTTCTTCTGTTTTGATGGCATTAGTTCATGTCCCTTTAATTTGTATTGTTTTGTCATCTCCAAGCTGAATTTCACTCTTCTTAACTCTTCAATCTCTTTGAACAGCGACCCTGATCCTGTTATGTGATTGAAAAAACCACTATCCAAAAAACCAAACCACATCAGATGCACTTGAAATAACATAATGAGTCATGAACAACTTACTCTCTTTTTGAACATCTTGAGCAAAATTTGATTTATGCTCATTTTTTTGTTTGGATATACATTCAAGCCCCCTTGTGGCCAAACTTCTTGTAATATCAAGACTGAATATTGCTTTTGAGCTGAATTTTATCTTTATATCCACTGATGTAATGACTTTGATCTCCATATGAACCTTGGCTCTGTTTCTAATAACTGAAATGACCTTTTCCTCTGCCATAACCGCGGTCTCGACCATAAAATACACCTCTTCCTCTACCACAACTACTATAATACTCAGATCTTTCCTTCTCTGAAGATTCTCCTTTCACTTGAATTTTTTCTCTTCTTCCTTTTCATTTGCTTTGTTAAGCCGATCTTCATGAGCCATCAAAGAACTCATCATTTCATCAAACATGTAGGTGTCCTCGGAACCTTGCTTAGAGTGCTTTTGTTCGTGGGAAACTCACCATAAGCATTCATTTGATTCACAATGGTATAGACTCTAGCAAAGTAATCTTGAACAATTTCCTTCTCCTTTATGGACAAAATTTCAAACTTTTGACGTAAAGTTTGTAACTTCACCATGATCACCTTTTATGCTCCCATATACTCTTGCTTCAGAATCTCAATGCTTTATAAGATATGTTCACTGCAGAGATTGTTGAGAATATATCTTCATCTAGTGCCAATTGAATGAAAAACAATGCCTTCACATTTTTCTCTCGTTTCTCATCTTAAAAAACAGTTTCCACCAGATCCCATAGTTCATGGAATCAGAATATTGTCTTCATCTTAAAATTCCATAAATGATATTTCTCTTCTTTCAAAATCGGAACAAGGTTTACATATTTGAACACTTGTCCACCATCGTTTCTTCTTCTTTTTCTTAAGAGGATTCAGAGAAAGAAAAGCTTAATAATATGTTTGATTTGGAATTGTTTATGAAACAAATTACAAAATACCAAATATATAAATACGAATATTAATACCTTTTAATCTATAATAATAAAAAAATATTATTCCTAATATATAGAAAACAACCCACATAGCTTAAGCCACAAATCTGTACTTCTTAGTTTCTAGTTTGACTTTCAATCAATAAAATAAAAAAATCTATGAAACCAAATAACTCAAAATTTATAAGGATATATTGGATAAAAATAACTTCATAGTGTGTGCCACAGAAGTGGGAACATTATACATACAGATTGGAACCACAAAATGAAAATTATTTATTATAAATTTGTGTTTTGAATTCTAAATTAATTTTTAATTTATTCTTTGATAAATTATTTATATTTATGATCTGATTCCTTACGATTTTTTAATGCTTGACAATTTGTTTTGGTAGCTAATATCATTGATTTGTGCATGTTTACTTTTTTTCTTAGTTTTAGAAAAAAACTTATCTCTTTTTATTTTGAAAAATTTGGTTACGTAAACATAACAACTTACAAAACTAAGTATATAACTTAACGCTTGACTATGATATTCTATGTATATTATGCATTAATTATCTTTTTACCCTTGGTTTCTCACGCACCATACATTTTTTTCTCGTTGTTTATAATTTCATCTCTTCTATCTCTGATCACTTTATTTTCATCTCCCTCAATCACTTCTATTTGTAAAATTATCACCATCACCGTCGTTGAATGTTTCCACTATTGTCACCATTGTCTCCACTATTTTCTCTTCCATCATCGCAGATGGCAATTATTTTATTCTTTGCTACCCTCATTTTTTCCACCATTATTGCCACCATCTCTACCGTTTTTTCTCCACCACCGTTACCACTTGTGATCTCTTTACCTTTTTCCACAGTCTATTTTTCTCTTCCATCTTATGGAGTGGTTTTTCTTCACATATACTCTGACAACTCAACCAACTTCTCTAATCATATCTTCTCTTCCGCCTCGTGGTTCTTCTTCTTTTGAAATGTAAAATTTATTTAGTTCTATCCTATTTAATGAATATAGAATAGAAGTGTGGTTTTATAGAAAGAGACATGTGTTATATTTCTTGTTGTATCATTTTATGAATCAATAGTTTGCATTTATTGATTAGACTAAGCAATTACAAACAACCACATATTAATATTGTATTATTGAAAATCGATAATTTCCAAGAAGGTGTTAAGCACTGTGAACCAGTAAAACAAAGACTATACTATTTGGATATATAATGTGGCATAGTATAGGATATGATATTAAGTCTCAAAATTGGAAAATATGGACAATTCCAGCGATAGTGCCACCAACTCCTATGCAAATCATATGTTTTTCTACACCTTATGACTATTATCCATCAATTCTGGAGAACATGAACTCTTCAAATTGAAATATAATATTTTGTATTGTGCTATTCTATTTGAGAAAAATGGAATAGAAACGAAGGCTCTCTCTCACTCTTTCTCTCTCTCTCTCTTTCTTTCTTTCTTTCTTTCTTTCTTTCTCTCTCTCTCTCTCTCTCTCTCTCTCTCTCTCTCTTCCTCCTAACGATGTGTTGTTGCTATAAATTGCTCTCTCTCTCTCTCTTCCTCCTAACGATGTGTTGTTGCTATAAATTGCTTGTTTTGTACTATATATTTAACAAATATAGTATAGTGTTATATACAACATTGCATTGACGAATGATTACGCGCGGAAAAGGAGAAAGTCGTCCAATATTATACCAAACTATCACACATACCGATGCATGGCTATATCCTTAATTCTTTTTCTACTATGTACATTGCACAAAATCATCCTTTTATTTTATTTTAGCTCTATTTTTGCAAACTTATTGTGTAATATTAGTTTTTACTGATTCAATCTCTAAAATACTAATATGGTTCATTGTGCATTTATAGTATACTTTCAAAGATACAATATAATTGTATCATTATACATCTAGGTCTAACAAATATAAAGATCAATGTTTTAGTTTTTTTTCTTCAATTCATGATTAACCAAGGGAAATATCTTAAGTGGCAAGAGCATGTAATTGATCCATGAGACTATTATTATAGGCATAGCCTTTGACACAAAATCTCTGGTTAAAACAAATGTTGATTTTGTTACAAAAAATATGTTGATTTCTACCTGGTAATTATTTGCTGGAGCAGAAACTTTACATACATATAAAACCGTTTGTCAATATTACAAAATCACATAAAATGAGTTTTCTCACTATCCAGACACATATTTGCATTCACTGAAATCGTTATGAATATGATAGTGTTTTTTTCTTAGAATTTAATAGTTAGTTTTTAAAGAACATTTACTAGTTAGTTGTCCCGAGAAAGCATACAAACTATTCTCATTACTTTTTATTTCTTCTTCACTTGATGCTCCTAAAAGCTTATACTTTTCAAATAATTTCAATAAATTATAACTATTGGTATAGTGTGAGGCAAAGCAAGGTTCTCTATAATCTGCACAGGCCATCATACAAAGAATATGACAATATCACAAGAAGAAATCTGGACAAAAAGGATACCATAAATAGAACATTTATCAAATGGACATTTTTATTTCCAAGATAACATGAATCCGCAAGGAGTTTTAAGATATAAACAATGAGATATTCTTGACCAATCATTACATTATTTTATCTGTAATCGGTCCAATATGGGGCTGGCGTCATGTATGTGGTGCATTTTTGGCTGTAATGATTTATCAAACTTTAACATGGATGTAAGAAAACTTATTAATCACAAACAAACCTAATATACAGTTGAAACTCTACAAATTAACAAAAATGCTAAATTAATAAAAATTTCTGATCCTAATATAATTCAATAAAATAATACAATAATAATATTTAGATTTTTTTAAATAAATATATGGTCTTATTGAAATCATAAATTACTAATTATTATATATATATATATATATATTTTTTATATAAACATAAAGAAATTATTTTATTTTTTATTCTTTAAAATGGATTTTATCTATAATTTGTTTCAATATTTGGGTGTTGTGAAATAAAATATTTTCATTATCGTAGCCCCAATATTATTAATTTGTAAACTTTTTAAGTAGTAAATTGATGCATGTGTTGGTTGCTGTAAATTTTTACTTTTACAATAGTAATGACAATAATAAGTCTAATTGTATTTGACTTGATAGGAATAAACAAATCAATAGCACTTTATAATCGATCAGGAAATATTATCTAAAATAGTTTGTGTTAGTGTCGTTACTTAGTTTGTGATCAGGAAATGTAATCAAAGTAACATTTTACACTTAGGGACAAAGGCACCAAAAGTCGTTGTCATCATTGATAAACTTTCATTTATTGTGCCTAAGATGAATTACTAATGGGTGAATTAGCCATATATACATATTGAGTGGATAAATTAACTGTGTAATTTTTTTTTATAGAGATTTTCTCAAAAAAAAAAAATTGTTCTTATAGAGATATGTGTTTGGACAAGAAATTTCTTCTTGCGCGTGGACGCAACATGACAAACTGATGGGCTATTCTATATCATATTTATTAACAAACAGTATAAAATTGACATATATTAATATCATAACAACAAACATAATACATATTCGGGTATTATGCATTTACATTTATGTTCTACAGTTTTATAATAGAATCGAACACAGAGAAATAATACATTATAATGTTAATCGTTTCTAAGTTGTGAAAGAGTTTAGAAGGACATAAAATATGAGTTCTCGATAGTTATGATCTTCGCTATAATGGAGCAGGAAGAAAAAGCAGGATGAAAGAAGAGGATAATGATGAGGAGTAGTAGGAGAAGAATGAAGATGATGAGTGAGGGAAAGAGAGAGAGAGAGTTACATTTTTATTTTATAAAACAACAAAATATTTATTACAAAGAAATAATTTATATTATAAAATTAATATAGAATAATTTGACATTTTTATTAACAGAATAATTTATATTATGAAGAATTTATATCCGTTTATAAGAAATTAATTTTTGGCATATGTAGAAAAATGTATGTTTTTACTAACTTAATTATTTAACAGAAATCTATTTGGTTGAAAAATCCATATCAAATAAAAAGAGAGGGGTGAAGAAAAAAAGAAAAGTAAAAAAATGCATGTGATCAAATGGTTCTAATTGACGAAGAATGAAAAATATAACATTACATAAAATATATAATATACTCTACTTTTTTGCTGTTAGGTGCATTTGGTAAATTATAATTATAAAATATATACTATAATAATAGAAAGTAATCAGAAACTTGATAGGTTTTTGGCAAAACATTCAGACTTTAGATAAAATGATTCCAAACAGCTTTAACCGTACCCTCTTTCGTTTAACAATTGATTGTATCTATCTACTCACTCACGAATCTCCAAATAAAATCTGCAGAAGGATCCATTAACACAACTCGCCATACAATATTTACAACTTAGTTTTAAATTAATTATTAGATACTGACCATCACTTTTAAAACGTAAGACTACTTTTATATAAAAATTTAATTCAATAAAAATATATTTAATTTGAGTTTATATTTATATTTGTAGACTGGGTTAATTTTCTTTTGGAATAATTTAAATGTATTAATAATTTTATCTTTTGTATATATGTGTATATAAGTTACTAAATTTTAACTCATTTAAAGACAAAATATATTATCTTTACTAAGTGTTTTCTATCTTTATGAAAAATTAAAAAATTGTTTGTGCAAATGTTTTATTTCGGAGAAATTGCCAAAAAATGATTCAAAATCATATTTTAAATACAGAAATAGATTTTATATTCAATCAAATGTGAAATGACCTACATTATTAGTAAAATTAGTAATACTACCCTATGACCAAACAAAAAAAAAGAAATCATTTAATTATTTTGTCTTTTCGAAGTATATTGTTAATAAAGAAGTCTAATACGAATTAGACTTCACATGCAATCTATACGGTACTAATAATTTCATTTTAAATATATAAAAGCATTATTTCTTTTATAAATTATTAGTATATGATCAATTATGAAATTTATAAATTAAAATTTAATACAATTGAACCAATTGAAAGAATATAGTTTGGGTTGGTAACTATATTTGTAAAATGCTTATAGTTTGATAATTTTAGGCTTGATGATATTTGTGTTTCTAAGGTTTGATTTAAGATTTGGATTTTCTGTTTTATTTACTAAATTTACAGATAAATAAGTTACCTATATATAACAAGTTTGTCATATCTGATATAGTGATAATTGAGAGTTTTTGGTTATCAAGTGAAGAAATTAAAGTGTAGGGCTTGTGGTATACCAGATTTCAGATAAAATGTACCTGAATTTAAGGCAGTCTACTAAAATTTTAGATTTCAAAAAATCAAAATAATTTCATTATATTAATCTTATATAAAATAAAAACAATAGTCTTCAAACTACTATCCAACAATTGTGAAATTAATTATTAAAGTAACTAAACCAATGAAGACTAAACAAAAATAATTAAGTTATTGTAAAAGATTTCCAAAGAAGCTAAACCGGAAACAATTTAACCTAACTGAATTTAACTGAAGTCTAAATTTCTTTAGAAGATTTCCAAAGAATTGTAATAACCTTAATCTACTTTTATGATTTTAACTTTGCAAATGTTGAGACTTCCAATGAAGTCTACTCTATAATTTGATCTTATAATTAAATTAAAAATTATGACTTTGCAAAATCTGAATATAAACATTTTTAAAGTAAGTAAACTAAATAGTAATAATATAATCAAGAAGTTAATTATAAATTTGATCAATAAACAAAATTATTTTAGACTTCATTTGGAATCTACTATTATTATGATGGTTTTAGGTTTAGTGAAGTTTATTAGGCCTTAAAGTTTAACCTAGTTTAAAATTTTGTCTTCCTATTTAAAAAATTACACACTTTCTCCCTTAAAAAGGTTGCATAAATTTTTACAACTCTCCCACTTCTCTAAAACTCTCTCTTTTCTTTCTAATCTCTTTAATTTGAAGACAGACTTTAGTTTAATTTTCTTAACTTTTTGTCTAATGTATTTCTCACTATACTATCTTATTTTGTAGGCATTCTTATTCATGGTTTTCATCTCATACTAAGTTTAATTTTGTATTTTATGTCTATATTCAAATTTCACACTCTATGTATGCTTTACTATTGTCCTACCTTAAATTTCTATTTTGAAATTTTTTTAGTTTTGAAGCTGTTTTCGCGTTTGCTAGATGTACATGTTTTTTTAAATTTGAAAAATTATTTGATACACTAGACTACTAATGTAATCTAATTAAAAATATAACATATTAACTGTTGAAATTCATTCAAGATCATTAGGATATATTATGACACACTGTAAAACAATATCCTGAAAACATGAAATAAAGCACAAATCAAGTTAATAGAATTTTGGACGCATAATTTAAGTGAAGTCTACTAGATGCACAAAATATTATTGATTTTAGTCTACTCTGGTAGATTGCCAAAATTTGTGTTATTTAGCTTACCTTTGCAATAACATAATTCTTAGATCTTTGTATTAAAAAGTTTTAATTTTACACTAGTAGATTTCGACATAAGTCTAAAAAAGAAATTAATCGTTTTGCAATTGACCAAAATATGTCCAAAACTTGACTTTTCAGAGCACTCTTAACTACAGCCTACACATTTGGAAGTCTACAACAGTATATAATTCTTCTGAAGTTTACTCTCAAACCCCATGAGTTAATTTTGTGTTTGACCAAAATCTCGATTAATTAAATAGCAGACTTCTGTTAAAGTCTACGTTTTTACTTTGGAGTAGTAGACATCACCAAAAGTCTCCACTTGAATTAATTTTTGGTCAATCTTATAACATTTAATTTAAACAAAAAATTATTTATTTATAGAGATGTCAACTAAAAATATCAAATTTTTAGTCAAATATAAAATTGACCTTTTGGAGACTTTTCGTGAAGTATGATGGATGCAGATCTAAGATGAAGTTTACATTAAAAACTCACATATCCGGTAGAATGCAAAACTAACCTCCTATAAATAGACTTCTTTATAAGTTTATCATTTTTTTTTGTTTTATAGGTAAATGTGCATACTTCTCGTGAAGTATGCAATTCAAAATATAAATTTGGTCAATTACAAAATTAATATATACATCGACTAGCAGACTATAGAATAAATATATGCCTGACAGTAGACATCCAAAGAAGTCTACGCCTAAACTTAAACATCTACAGAATTCTTATGTTGCCACATATCGAACATCGACAAAAACTATGTAAAAAGTTATCTTTTTATGGTATAAACTCATTTCTAGAGTTTTTCACTATGCAAACTTTGAATTTTTGCAAAATAAAAAAAAAATCTCAGACGTTTTTATTCAACAGTCACCAATATGTGAAAATGGTGTTTTTGAAAATGAAAGTTATGAGAATTTCTTTGATGAAAGTGGAGAAAAATGAAAGAAATGAAATTTTGTTGGTGTAAAGTGAAAAACAAAATATACAAATTCATTATCAGCCATAAAATCTCCAAATTTGGTTTTCATGGTGGTTAAGAAGAATTGATGATAATGACATTGTTGCAAATAAATAATGGGGAATATTCATTTTTACTACATTATTGGTACCACTTTTCATTTTTACTTTCATTAAATAGACATTTTCATAAATACCATTTTTTAAGAGGAATTTTTTTAAAAATTAATTAGAATCTTAAATTTTACATTCCTAAACTCTACCCCACTCTACCACACCCCTTAACTCTAAATCCTAAATCATAGATTAATTAACCCAAGGGTTACAAGTGTGTTTTTTCTCTTAAAAATAAGGGTAAAGTGATTAAGATAAACATGAAAAATGGTACTGTGAATGTGTTTTTTTTTTGAAAATTTTCCATAAATAAAAATGTTTAGTGTATTTATGGTTTTATGCAATTTTCAAAATCATAATAAATATTTGAAAAAGTTATGGATTGTACTGAAAATTAATGGCAAAATATAGTAGACAAAAATGAGGTTAGGTTTGTGTTTAACTTTAATTTTTCATTCACTTTAGCAGAACGTCCTTTAGTTTTTGTTGTAGATGGTAGTTTTATATCATTTGTATTGTCATGTATTTATAATAAATATGAGGCTATTTATAAATACTAATTAATTTAGTTTAATTTTAACCCATTCTCTAAATTCTTGTTAGTGAATGCTATTATTTGGTTTAATAGTTAAAAAAATTGAATTAACTAATTATAAATTGATTTACAATATTAATTTAATTAATTTCTTAAAATTAAGATTTTCAACGAATAAACTCATAAATAACACTTTAAATATTATTTCCATATATTACTTCTTTTTTTAAGTTTAATAGATTACTTGTATGTTTAGGTAAAAAAAACGTAAATTTCTTTCGTTAGAAAATATAGTTGTAAAGTCAATTAACAATCTATTCTATATTTGTAAAAAAAAATATTCTAATTAACTTCAATTCTAAACTCTGAAACCAAAGTATAAAATTTAAACCTGAAAACGTGAGCTACAAAATAAATACCTTTAAACCTACATTTTATTCAAATATTGTATAAAAATATTAATTTTATAATACTTTTAATAAGTTATAATAAAGGTAAGGAGTTCAAAACTAAAAACCAATAATATATAATCTATAAATGTATTATCAAAAGGGTATTATTCAAACAAATTTAGTTACACTATAATACTTACCAATTTTGACTAATTTTTTCCCCGTATTTTTTGCTTCATTTTTAGTATGGTGGTAGGTTTATACTTGTGGTTTAACTCGGGGCGACGACAATGTAACCTTACTGATTAATTGACAATCTAAGATGCTTAAAATTTTGTCGAGTTGGATCTGGTGACACATCTTTATGCCTTTATCTTTGTTTTCTCGTGTAGATCTACAACATCGTTGTTCAGATGTGGTTAGATCTTTTCATCCACTCACTTCATAGGACTGAAGTCATATCTGCCTTTTTAAGCTCCTAAACCTATATTTCTCTATTTTAACCTGAAAATCTCTCTACAACGATGTTTGGTGAGAGTCCCGAACCTTCCCTCTTTTCATACCATTTAGTTGTCTGTTCCTCTTCATCTTGAAGCAATGGTATTGGTGTGGCTTGTGTTTAGATGGATCAGGCGGGCAAGAATTTTGGTGTCTATTTTAACGGGAACTACTTTCTAGTCCGCGCTTTCGCGCGGGAATGTTATTTAATAAAATCTAATATACGAAACTAAAATATTTTAACATTTTTATTTTAGTGTATTTGAAATATATATATATATATATAATTATTTTTATTATATTAAGTAGAAAACATAAAAAGATATTACTTAAATTTATTTTTCAAGTATTTCAACATTATTAATAAATTTTGATAACATTTCTGTAATTTATTTGATTAATTGTGTTATATATATTTTGATACTTTTTAGATATAAAATTATTTGATGTCAATAAAATGACTCTAACATCTTATTTATATATAATATTTAATTGAGAAATTGTCAAAATAGCAATTTCCAAATACTACTTTCCAAGTACTACTTTTCATATTTACCTTATTCATTTTTACACTTATTTTTAAGAGAAAAAAACACACTTATAACCCTTAAGTTAATTAATCTAAGACTTAAGGTTTAGAGTTGAAGGGTTGGGTAGGGTGGGATAGGGTTTAGAAATGTAAAATTTAGGATTCTAATTATTTTTAAAAAAAATTGCCTCTTAAAAAATGGTATTTATGAAAATAATTTTTAATGAAGGTAAAACGAAAAGTGGTACCAATAATGTGCTAAACATGAAAATTCCCCTATTTTATTTATTACAAAAGCTTATTTAAGTTTAAATGAATGTAATTTATATTGATGAAAATATAATAAAAATCTATTTATTTTAATTGATTTTAAATTAAATGAAATTATTTTGTAGTATCTTAACCTGAAAAAGTAGTTATACTTATTTTTATTTTTATAAATTATTTGAATATATTAGTTATTTATTTGATTTAGGAAATGATTTGAAAGAAGACTAATGCAAAGTTATTAAAAATTGGAACTTAATGTCTTATATTGTTTGGACACATGATTAATTATTGTGTTGTTTGTAAACAATATAATAATATAATGTTGTTTACATATTTATTTTAAAGAAGTTGTAGTGTTTTCGTTAATTATTAATAAATTTCATATAATCAGATACAAATAAATTGTTAGGTTCAACATAATGTTTCTGTTTTTATAAAAGAGATATTAGATGGTTGTTTTATTATTTTGTATTTAAGATTTCATTTGATCTACTAACTAAATCAAGCCCATTAAAGGTTTGGGTTTAAATTTTATCTTCACCTTTTATTTTCAAACTTATATTATATATATAAAGAACCCATTTTTAATACAAAAATTTAAAATAAAAAAAAAGATCCAAAATCTAAGTGCAACACATTTTTTTATTGTTTTTTAGTTTTACCATTTGTATCTCTCTACTGAGTAAATAAGCTCTATCTCTAATAATTATTCATAAAACTAGAGGCTGGTCAGCGCAAAAATTTTAGTGTTTGAATTTTTTTAATAGTTTCAAACAGTTAATTATATAATTTTGTGAACAATTATTTCTGTAAGATCTTTGCGTATATATGATGTAATATTATTGAGAGTCGAAGTCGTTGCGGTTGACTATATTGCATAATGTCATAATTATGATTTTTAATGGGATAATGTATTTTTAGGTGATTTGATTATTTTATCTTGTTTGATTTCTTATACGTCATCTACTATTATGCTTACTCTTATGCAGTTTCGTCGGTTTGTTGTGCATTATATCGCTCTTTAGAACTTTGAAACTATTTAGTTTTTAAAATTTGAATTCATTTTTTTATTTTTCCCAAATTGGACATAATAAACTTACATTATTGCTTAAATTATTAAAACAATCTTTTTCATCTGTTTATAGTAGTAGTAGGTTTCACCCTTGTTTCCAATGTTGTTTGCGGTAAGTGTCATTATTACATTGTCATGTAATCTTTTCTTTTGTATTCTTATAAACTGTTAAGTTACATAGTAGTCTGATTACCCTAAACTCATGAAGATATTTCTTGTTATGTTTCTAGCATCGGTCCGCTTTGTTTTGCTTAGTTTCCATCCAAACGTACTCAAGTATACTTTACCGATCAAAATTGTCCGTCATAACACTATAATACTTTATAGGTAAATGCCATTTGTCATAATTTTTTTTTGTTGCTATGGATATGTTGTAGTTCTATATATGTTTGTTGTTTTCAAAAATTCTTCCATCCTTCGGTCTTTATGAGCTTCTAAATTATATTGGAGAGATATCTTGTTACTAGGTTGTTTGTATATGTCAAAGATCTCAATGGATAGACCGTCAATGAAGTATAGGTTGACAGTCATGGCAGTCTTGTACCGTGTTTGCTTGAAGTAGTGTTAATTTCGTGACATTACAGACGTCTGTTCTAGAAAATAGTGCTACGATGTCCACTTTTTTTTGGAACACTTCCACCTTATATTTGATATTGTGACATTATAGACGTCTATTCTAGAAAGTAGAGCTACAATATCAATTTAATGAAAATACATAACGTAACTTGGTTTTGGTGAAATATTTACTTAACAAACAATAATTTAGTAAAAATACATAATCTTATAATATAGGACAAATCTCTCAAATAACACCTTTTGAAGTTTTTGTCACAAAAATAAACTTCAAAAACAAAAATGACCAAACTAGACCTTTTTATTTTTTAAAAATTAATATTTTTATTTAATTTTTCAATTTTAAACCTCATCCCCAAAACCCCACCCCATAACTCTAAACCCTAAGTCTAGATTAGTTAACCCAAGGGGTATAAACGTATATTTACTCTCAAAATCTCATTCCAAAAAGGTTATTTTTGTCATTTTTTCCCTTAAAGTTTATTTTTGTGACAAAAACTTTTTTAGCTCTATCCTAGGGTATTTCTCTATAATATATGTAGACATCGAGAATAAATAGCGTAAAAACAAAATAAATTTCAAAGCGGAACTTGACTTTCATTTTACGTCTTCATAAGAACACAAAGGATAAAATCCATTTATACTATTATATATTTTTTTCACCCTTTCATCATACCCAAACCATAAAATAAAAAAGATATTTCACATATATATATGTTTTCCTCTTTATGGTCATAAGCTCAAGTCTAGAAAAAATAACATGAAAATGATGATAAAAAACAATGTTTAATACATAAACTCCTAAATAAAGAAAATGGCATTACAACATTGTCTCCCACTCCAAATTTTAGCAAAAAAAAAAAAAAAAAAACATTGTCTCCCACTCTTGAAATACATCATAAAAAATAAGGTGGACATGTAGCAAAATTAACACTAATTCAAGCAAACGCCCTACAAGATTGCCATGACTGTCAACTTACACTCCATTTTCTAGAACAGACGTTTATTTTTTTTGTCACCAGACTCAAACTTAAAAAAAATTACAGTTATCAAAAAAGGTAGAAATCACAAAAAAAATTGATATTGTTTTATTTGTTTTGATTATAATCATTTTTTGTGATTTCTACTTTTTTGATGATTGTAAAATTTTCTAAGTTTGAGTCTGGTGACAAAAATAAATAAATGTCATTAATGTTTATGTTGATTAGGTTTATGAAACGTGAAAAAAAATATTGTAAACTTCTTTTTATTTTATTTTTGTTCTTATGAATTTCAAAATTTATTCTTTAAATTTTACATTTTTGCATTATGCTATGAATTTCATACTAAACTACTATTTGTTAGCTAAATTTCTACCAAACTTAAGTTATATTATGTATTTTCACTAATTTTTTACTATTTTATTTTTATATATTTTTAGTTTTGTTTTAACTAATTCTTGCTAAAACTATGTTTTGATTATGTATTAACTTCTTATAGTGGTTTTCCTTCATGTCCTTTTCCAGGTATAAGCTTAAGATTGGTGAACAAAATAGCAAAAAAATATTCTGTGAGATTAATTTTTATCTTTATTTTTGTTGGCATGATTATGATGGACATGAAAAATAGTAGCGTAAATAGATATTTTTGTTGTTCTTATGATTTTTTATATTAATTTTTTAAAATTTATATTTTAGAATATATTATGTATTTTCATTAAAGTATTATAGATTAACAAAAAAAACTGAAGTCAAAATTTTGAATGAATTGAAAATAACATATTTTGTAATAAATTTATATTTTTGTATGTTTTTTTAGTTAATTGGTATAAAACTATATTTTTAACGTCAGTTAGTTATATTATTACAAACTATTGGAAAACATTAATAGAAGATTCTACGGCCGATATTTCAATTTTCTTTATAAAGATTTATGTCTGACGATCTGAGTGTATTGTTTTAAACGTTCTATGAAATTCATGTTTAAAGATACTTTTTGCATTATGGTGAAAATATTTTGTAATTATTTTTAATATTCTATTTAATTTTCTTTTTCAGGATTCGAAATTCTTACATCTTAGTGTTGAAAAATCACAAAAAAAATCTATTTGTTTATATGTAGCAAATTCTTTAACAAATGGATAATGAACGTGTCGAGATTTTGAACAACCTCTTGATAAAGTGGTTTTAAAACAACTTATTGATAAAGTGGTTTATTCTCCTTTATATATATAGAGAATAAAATATACTATTATTTAGTAGACAATTAAACAGTAATACCGTTATCACAAAAAAAACCCGGTATTCTTTATAAATGCTGTTTTTATAACAAACCTAAAATCTATCTGTTTGTGTAACGACAACTAATTTAAAATTTTTGACACAGAAATAATTTCAAATTTATAAATATAAGCATGCATGCACTTTTATACACACATGCATACATTAATTCTGAAAGGATTGTCACCTATATTTATATTCAACAATTTTCAAATAGAAAAACTATATATTTATATTTTGCATACACATTACATACATATATACGTTTGGTAAATATAAAACTGTCTTACGTCGCAAATTGGTGCCAAAATATTACTTTATGTGAACTGAGACCAGGGAATTTGGTCGTTCTTTACTGCAAATTGTTTGTTTATGCTCTTTCGATCCACTTTTTCTCTTGTGTGTTCTCTCTTTTTCATATAAAATATAGTTTTGAACGCTTGACAGACTAATAAAGATAAGCTACATTACTTTTTCCTAATTAATATTTTATGGAATCTTTTTTTTGATTAATGATTTCGTTTACAGCTGTTATTAGTTAAATGTTATGTTTATATTTAAACAAAACACAATAGACAAGTTTTTTTGTAAAAAAAAAAATACAATAGATTGATACTTTTATCCAGGATGTTCGAAGTGAGATGTTTCAATATTCGGTCATGATTAAGTTCGACGTGAGATGTCCAATAGCTAAGGCTTGATACAAGTCGTTATTCATTTTGATTCGATCTGAAAAATTTGATTCGTAAGTTTTAAGAACAAAGTAAATATTAAAAATTAATATCTGTTTAAAACGAATCAAATTATTAAATACTAAAAAAATTAAAGTAGGATATCCGCTTCCGGATGACTTTTATACAAATTGATACATATCTACAATTAAATATAAAATTTTAAATGTATAATTTTATATAATTATAATTTTAACATAAAATTACTTATAAAAGTATTAAAATAAGAAAGATATATAAAATATTTATAAAAACTACAAATTTTCTAAAATTTATGTTTTATAAAAAAATAATTAATTTAAAAAATTATGGAAGATATAGTTTCGCTAATCTTTACTTTTATTTTATATTATGTAAAATACTTATATTTGAAAACAAACATATATAATTTTTTTTCATCTCATATGTAGTGTTTTTTAGATTTATTTGTATTGAACAAAATAGAAAAGATATCCATAAATATCGCAAATATCTGTAAGTCTTTTGGATATTCGATTTTCTAGATACTCATATTTTTTCCGAAACAAAACAAATTAGAAAGTCAAATATCTATAAAATACAAAGCAAATCACAAATATTGAAAATCATGGTAGTATTCAATATGCGCCCTTACCTAAAAATAGCATACCAATTGGTGTTAGATATTAGGTTAACCTTTCAATTAGCAAACAAAAAAGTTGAAATGAAAACGAATAAATTACTATTATAAACATTTTTTGGCTAGATGAATCTTCTAATTACCTTTTTCAGGCTTTTCTTAAATAGTGATTAATTTCCCAACCAATAGGAAGTTGGCATTTCCAAGGGATTCTATATCATAAAGCTTACCGAACAAATAGATAAAGAATAAAGTATGATTTGATTATGAGAGTTTTAGCGAACTATACATAAAAGAAGATCAAATTTGAGTTTTACACATTGATTGACATAATAGGACCAAATCATACAATTTGGTCTTGTGCTACCGAAAATACCATTAACCAAAGAAGTTGACATTTGACTAACATTCTCTCTCTTCACTTCTTCAGCTGACACTCTCTCTCCTCTCTCTTATTTGTCTCTTTTCTCTGGATTTTTTCTTAATGATAACAGATTTTTTTACTTTCTATAAATCTCTTTTATTCTTACAATATTCTTCTTTCTACAATTTTTATAAGAGAAAACACTTTATTCTCATTTTTTTAAAAATTTACTCATTTCGATAGAAAAATTAAAATTTTAACAATTTTTATCTGTTAACATAAAATACCTAACATATGTATTAACATCTACAAATCTGTTAGCAATTAACACCTCTATTAACACTTATAATACATATATTTGTTATCAGCTAACACATATGTTAATGTATACAAAATTTGTTAACAATTAATGACTCTATTAATATATCTGGTACATGTATTTGTTAGCAGCTAGCACATATGTTAACATATACAAATATTTGTTAACATGTAACACCTTTGTTAATACTTTGGATACTTATTACTAATATTTTTGTTAACATCTACACTATTTATTAACAACTAACAATTCTGTTAACAGTCGACAATAATAACATCACAATGTTAATTTTATCACGATGTGATGTAATTAATATTATTTTGACTATAAGAATAATATTAAAACAGTAAAAAACAAAAATTTCACAACAAGAATGTTTTACAAAAAATTATAGTGCATTAACATGAAATTTGCATAAAAAAATTTAGAACAAAAATATAATAAAAGAGAAGAGAATGAATCAATTGGTGCAAGTAGATATAAAAAAGCTGACACAGCTAGGAATGACTGACAAGTAGCTGACACAACTCTAGAGGGGAGAATGATGTTATGGCCAAAATGATCATTAAATTTAAAAAGTCATGTCAAAGCTAGTTTGCTAATTTGATGTTCAAATATGGTATGTCGGCCAATTATCTCTTTCATTATTTACAATGACTTAGTGGAGACTTTAGTTAATTAATTAATAAGAACTAGAGCACTCTTGAAAAAGTGGTCAAAAGCTACCTGCCAAAGTCTTTGTAGGTGCATTTTAAGCCAATTAAGAAATAATTTGTACAAAAATGTAACACAAATTATTCTTCCAGCAACATATGACGTAGCCAAGTAATTTTCATTTCTCTAATTAATACTCCCTCTGTTTCTAAATAAGTGTCACTTAAACACATTTCACACATATTAAAAAAATAAAAAAATACACTATTATACTTTTATTTAATGTATATTTATTTAAATAAAATGATTTTAAAAAATATCTATTGGCTAGTTAAAAGGGTAAAAATGAAATTATATTAGAAAATTTGTATTGGAAATGTAAAGTGACACTTTTTTTTGAAACAAAAAAATGGTAGAATGACACTTATTTAGAAACAGAGGGAGTATATGTTTCCTTCCATTTAATTTGTCTGCTTGAGCGTAATTTGCGTACTTCTTCCACAAAGACAAACTAGCTCCAAAGAGACTAATCTATTTTTCCTTATTTGTTAATTTGTGTGTGTGTTTATAGGCTTGGTTGTCCTTTTGTGTTAAGACATTGTAACTTTGTAAGTTCATACTTCATAGCAGAGTCAGTCCTCATCATAGTTCTAGGCTTAAAAGAAAATTTTATTTTTGGCTCACAATTACTAACTTAAAACACATAAATAAATAATGTTTTCGTTCACAAAAAAAAGAAAATAAACAATGTTTAGGTTTACCTTTTTTCATCAAATTCTTATATTAATTTAAAAGCATAAAAGGCATAAACAAATACAACGGCAAAACATTTAACGAAAAGGCATAAAACATGAAAATGATAGGATTGGTAAAAGAGAGAACAAGTTCAAAGAAAATCTTCACTTGCACTTTTAGAGTCCGTGTTTGTAAGAACACAAAAATCAAATTCGACGCTGAAAAATCCAATTGATGGGGGTTCATAGCGGTTGGTAACCATCTCTAGTGATACTTGACTGTTGTCCGGCAAAAATGTGAGTCTACAGACCAGTAACCAAGAGTGAGATGTTGAGGCCTTGACTGCCCGAATTTGAAAATAATTTTTTCGAGTAATAAAGTAGCGGATGTGGATAGGAGACCCTGAACATAACGAAACCTTCGGGTGGGATATGAATTAACTTGATACAAATTAACCGGGTAAATAGTCTATTAGTACCTCAACTAGGGTCATATTGTCTTATCAGTACCCAAATTATTTCACTGTGCATATTTATATCTGATCTAATAAAAATTTGAAATCGGTACCTAAACTTATAAAAAACGACTTTTACGTACCTGCAACCGACAGTGTGTCAGGTAACCGGTAATATTTATATGAGATAAATGGCCGATTAGTACCTCAACTAGGGTCATATTCCCTAATCAGTACCCAAATTATTTCACTGTGCATATTTATATCTGATCTAATAAAAATTTGAAATCGGTTCCTAAACTTATAAAAAACGACTTTTACGTACCTGCAACCGACAGTGTGTCAGATAACCGGTAATATTTATATGGGATAAATGGTCGATTAGTACCTCAACTAGGGTCATATTCCCTAATCAGTACCCAAATTATTTCACTGTGCATATTTATATCTGATCTAATAAAAATTTGAAATTAGTACCTCAACTAGGATCATATTGTCATATTAACTTTTAAATTAGTGATTATGTTCCTCTTTTTACATTAACACCAACAAATATCAAACAACAAAAAAAATCTCAAAATTTCAAATAAAATTTATTTTATAATTAAATATTAAATAGTTTTATATTTTCAAAAGATATATTTAATTTTAAAAAGATATATTTAATTTATTATTTAATTTTAAAAACACCCATATATGAAGGACCCGCGGATCTTGAATCCGACCCGGCCCAAACCTGAGACCCGATAGGATATCCAAAATACCCGAAACTTTTAGTATATATTAAATATATATGAGTGTTTTAATATATTTTTGGTATTAAAGATATTTTTAAAAAGTTTCGGGTTTGGGATTTTTGGCATAGTTTTGGATTTCATGTAAAGTTTTAGATTTATAAAACATAGTTCAAGTACTCGAAATTTTTTTGGATATTTTTCATGTCTTTGGATCATATTTTGGGCAAAATTTTGGGCCGAACCGAACCCGACCCGGATCCAAACCGAATTTGAACCGAAAAATTAATTACCTTATTGAGTCCAATTATCTAAGACCCGAACCCGAACCGATGAATTCTAATTATCTTATTTGGTCTAGATATCTAAGACCCGAGAGATCCGAACCCGAAAAGAGCCGACCCAAACCCAATACGAGGACCCGAATGCCCAAGTCTAAGTTCTCCACTAGCATAAGCGATTAATGCTTGCATTTCTGTGTTGAACCTAGGTTTGATCCGCGCTAACCGTTTTTTTTCCTGATTCAAAACGATGTCGTTTAGGTTAGCATAAGATGATTCAACCAAGAGCTGGTCCACCTCAGCATGTTACTGACACGATGTCGATCGCATGTACGTAAAAGCCGTTTTTATGAACGGTTAATGCTTGCATTTTCTATGTGTTGAACCCGGGTTCGATTTGCGCATATTTTTTTCCTGGCTCAAAACGACGTCGTTTATGTTAGCATAAGATGATTCAACCATGAACTGGTCCACCTCAGCATGTTATTGACACGCTGTCGGTCGTAGGTGCGTAAAAGTCGTTTTTTATTAGTTCAGATACCGATTTCAATTTTTTTACTAGATCATGTACAAATATGCACAGTGAAATAGTTTGGGTACTGATTAGGCAATATGACAATAGTTGAGGTACTAATCGGCCGTTTTTCCCAAATTAACCTGAGAAAGTTCGGTGGAGAGGCCTATTCGCTTATTGATACTTCTTGACTCAACTGGGCTCTTAGAAGCTAAATGGGCCAAACCCAATCCTATACACACCAAAACAATCACGAAAACCTTGAGGCGCCGAGGTGAGATGAGCCGGTGGGAAACCGCCTTTGACGGTGCCTAAAAATAAAGCTCAAACTATTTCCTCGATGGACGTGCCTGAGAGGAAATATGAAAATTTGATAATCTGTGTTATTAGCAGGCCCGACTTTGAGGGGGTGCCCACAGTGCAAAAACACAGAGTCCATCTTTAATTTCTTTAATTTTCTTTAGAATTTAGGGCCCTTTTTTTGAACTATAGAATTTAAGGCCTTAATTTTTCAAAAACATTACAAAATAGGATCTAGATATTTTAATGGATATTCTTATATAAGAAATTTAAAAAAAATTTTGACCAGCACTGGACCCTACATTTCAGTGAGACGGGCCTGGTTATTAGGGCATGTTCATTGCATGGTTCTTAGGTGGGGTTCTTAACTTTTGTTAAGAGCCGGTTCTTAGTTTATAATTAAGAAAAACTAAGAACCAGCTCTTAAATAAGAGTTTTAAGAGCCAGTTCTTAGCCGTAAAGTAAAAAAAAAAACGAAAAAATGAAAATATAAAAGTTAAGAACCCCACCTAAGAACCCCGCAATGAACATGGCCTTAGTTTACCAAAAATTGAACCAAACACTTTTTTGTTAACCCTAGAGCTATTGGCCTTAAATTTGTTAAAGATAGCCTTAAATTTGTTAAAGATATAACGTTTTATTAGCTTCTATCCAAGACCGAGTATGCATTCTTCTACTGTCATAGTTGGTCTGTTTTAACAGTGATTTGGTTTTGAGGTTCGGCTTTACAGATTAGTAAAAAACGATAATTTCTACAGTGATCAGTATAATCAAAGGCCCTTATAGCTCAGTGGTAGAGCGTCAGTCTTGTAAACTGAAGGTCCGTAGTTCGATCTTGCGTGAGGGCACTTTTTTTACAGTTAGTTACTTCGAGCTTTTTAAGGCCCATATATTAAATGGCCCAAAAAGCTTACGATCCGTTTCACCTTTTTATTGACAACAAACACATTACATCACTTGGAAACCCTTGTCCTAAAACCCTAAATCGCCACATCAAAACAAGTCCCCTTCGTAGCCTCTCCCTCTCTCTCACGAAGAATCAAAATCAAAATGTTGCGCAGGAACGTTAGGTTAAGAAAAGAGTATCTCTACAGGAAGAACTTGGAAGGTGATGAGCGTAAGCAATATGAGAAGAAGCGCAAGATACGAGAAGCCCTTCAAGGTTCGACTTATTCGTTTTTTTTTTTTTTTGTAAAACAATCTCTCAGTATTCATTGATTCGATGCTTTGTTTATGTGTAAACAGAAGGGAAGCCGATTCCTACTGAGCTCCGTAACGAGGAAGCGAAGCTTCGACAAGAGATTGATCTCGAAGATCAAAACACTGCCGGTAATAATTCTATTTGTGTTGTGTTCTTCTTGTTATTAATACTGAATCATTAGTGAGAAGCTTAATATTCGAAGAAGTTACTGTTGTTCCAACACATATGTTTTGTTTATGTTGTGTTCGAAACTTAGTAATGTGGTTAGGTTGTAGTGATATATGTATATGTTTTGTTTGCATTGTTCAGTTACATATGTTTTGGTTATATTTTGTCTAATTATTATGTTTTGTGGCAAATAGTTCCGAGGAGTCATATTGATGATGAATATGCAAATGCAACTGAGAAAGAGCCCAAGATTTTGTTGACAACTTCTAGGGATCCAAGTGCTCCACTAGCCCGATTCGTCAAGGTATACCTGCAAGTTTAGTTTCGGGTCAATGAATGTATGTTAAACACTCTTGATTGGTTCTTTAATTTTGTGTAATCTTTTTGCAGGAATTGAACATTGTATTTCCTAACGCCACTAAACTGAATCGTGGTAGTCAGGTTTGTGTCTTCTTATGCCTTATGTGTTTCATATAAGTGCAAGTATATAACCCTTTTCGACCATCTTGTTTCCTGTTCATATGTGACTAATAGTAACCATTACTAAGTGACCTTTATACAAACACAATACACATCTTTTTAGGATCATAACACTGGAACTTGTTTCTTTGCAGGTCATATCTGAGATTATTGAAACTGCACGTTCTCATGATTTTACTGATGTGATATTTGTTTCTGAGAACCGTGGTAAGCCTGATGGTCTTATTATCTCTCATCTCCCTTTCGGACCTACTGCCTACTTTCAGTTACTTAATGTGGTAAGTACCTCTTTGAGGTTATTATTTTTTTCAGAAACACTTTGCTTAGCTTAATCCAGAGTACCCCTTTTGTATTTAGGTAACAAGGCATGAAATTCAAACCAAGAAAGAAATGGGAAAAATGTCTGAGCAATATCCTCATCTCATTTTTGAACGCTTTACAACCGAGGTCTGTATATTTGTTGAACACTTCACTTCCTTTATTGCAATTTGAACGAGTTTTTTAGAGTTTATTTTCTCCTTTTTTTGTTTCTAATGTAAGACATGTTAATCTTTTGGCAGATGGGTAAAAGAGTTATGAACATCTTAAAACACATCTTCCCAGTTCCTAAACTTGATTCAAAGCGCATTGTTACTTTTTCTAATGAATCTGATTACATTTCATTCAGGTATACAAGCTTTCTCCATAATAAACTAAGTTCTAGAAAAATATGTTTGCATGTTTTGTTTTTTTTGTCGTTTCTTGTTTTAAAATTCTTATGGTCGTGTATATATATGTATAGGAATCATGTGTATGATAAAGGTGAAGGAGGCCCGAAATCGATAGAGCTAAAAGAAATTGGTCCTCGGTTTGAGTTGCGGCTCTACCAGGTACTATGCACTCTGTTTATTCTTTTTTTTTTTGAGTCTTCATAACTAAGCTAAATCTCTTTTTTACTTATTTATTTGGTTTGACAAAATGTAAATTTGTTTTGTTAAATGTATTTTGAAAATATGTTGTATATATACTCTGTGTATATGGCAGATTCAATCTAGTTCATTAATGTCAATGCTGTTTCTTTGCAGGTGAAATTAGGAACATTGGAACAAGATGAGGCAGAGGTGGAATGGGTTCTGAGACCGTACATGAACACTGCTAAAAAGCGCAAGTTTCTCGGTGAATGATGATAATGCTAAAACGCACCAACCGTTACTTTTTAAATTCTGTTTTAGCTTTTGATTTTGTTTAAGGAGCTGTTCAACCTTTATGTGATAGAGAATATTGCGGGAAACTTTTATGAGCGGGAATTAGCATCTATTTGTGAAAAAACGTTTGGCTTCTAAAAAGAAAACGTGCTCGTCTTAAACGGGTAGAACATTTGTCTTAGAGCAAGTCCATTGGTTAGAGACCCTTATGGGCTCTAATGAATAAATTAGTAATTAATTTTATGATTTGAAAAGTTTAGAATTCTTGTTAGTCTAATTATTTTTTTCATCGTCCAATGGAAGAACCTCATTGAGGTTCTTAATTTTTTTTTTGTTGAATTATTGGATCTCATCCAAAACGTGTGTATGCAAAAACAACCTAACATTCGAGATTATTGCTATTAATCATGCATGCTTGTTCTTATTGAAAAGAGTAAGCTTTGTTGAATTACAGAGAAAAAGGATCGAACTTGAAATAGCATATTTGAAGAACTAATTGAAATCTTAATCAAATAAAATAAGAATAAACGAAAACAAGACAAGGAAGGCCAGAGAAGATTCTCACCAGAGAACAAGTCGTGTTCATTGACGGATTTGGAGGAGGAGAAGGTAGGTGTTCATCGTCGTGTGTTCATCGCCGAAGAACATGCAACAAAAGGAACCGACGAAGAGAGAGAAAGATTATTTGGACTTCTTTTGTCTTCAACCAGTAGCCAATACAAAAACGCCACGTAGGGGTTTTTAACAATTCTAAAAGGCCTCTGTTTAACACCGGTTCTATGCTTTTTATTCATTTTTGATTTTCTTTTTTTGGTTTTTTGATTAAGAACCCTTGCTAAACCCTCCAATGGAGGTGGTCTTACTATGCTGAAGTCGTGTCAAACTATTTCATTATGACATCATAAAAAGCTGTCATACACATAAGGTTTCAGTTTGATAAGTGAATCTATTGACTGCAATCAGCTTCTAGTTCTACATTGGCTTTATGATGGAAAATGAATTAAGAGCTTGGTTGCTCATTGCTCAGACTATTTCACAGACCAGTTTCCATATCTCTTTAGATACACCGGCATTGAAAGAGGAGAAGGTTGACTGTGTTGTTTACTTCCCCCCCCCCCCCACATAATAAACAAACCTTTATTCCTCTGTGTTGTAATGAAACTGCTACTGTAATTCCTGTATGAATTAGCTTCCAACAGAAGAGTTTTTTTGGTTTCAGATAGCTTCTGATATATGTCAGTCTCCTGCTCCGAGCAAGTGTGGTTTAACTGATTATATAGTTGTATGAACCCATAGTGATTGTATATGTGGCTCCGGTTAAGCTTGGTCTGAGAAGCTTGATTTTGGGTATGTCTTCTAAAGCTTGGTCTGAGATGCAATGATTAGGGCGGCCCTGATATTAATGGTTGGAGAAGTACACATGCCTTTAAAAAGAGAAGGAAAATTAAAACGAGTACATAGCTTAAAGAGCCCATACAGAACTAGTAAAACATTTTCTAATGGGTAAAATACAAAGTCGGTTACAGCAAGATCACATTAATCGAGTAACACTTGTAATCAGACTCAGAAGGAAAACAATGATGCAAAATAATCACATTCTCAAGAAAGAAAAATTAAAAGAACTTGGAATCTAAATACAAAGGTAAAGAAAGTGGGAGCAAATCATCATGGGGATCTACTCACGATGCATCATACTCAGGGCTCCCATGCAAAACCTCAATGATCTTCACTCTCATCAAAGAGACTTTCGTCGCCGTCTTCTAACAGTTCTTTTGTATTCATACTCAAGGCTCCCATAATAATCAGGACACCACATTCGATAATAATTTTGAGGTCCTGGGATGGGCTGCTGAATTCGAACAATATCTCGCTGTACTGTTCAACATCGTCGTCCATAAGCATATCCGAGTAAAATATAACCAGATGTTCTGATTCTGACTCCAAAGAGAAGAGGAAATATGCAATTCTCCATGGGGCAACCATTTTTGCTTATGTGGCACATTAGTTCTATACAAAAAACCTTTTTCCATCTGGACCCAATCTGAAGCAGTTGGTGAAATTGAGATTTATAATCTGAGAGTAGGAAGGGAAAGGTACTAGTGTCTCCACTCCAGTGATTCACAATTACATACCCCTAGGAGTTTTGAGCGACCTAGGGAGCTCTGGCAGTGATGCAAGTTTTGGACATCCCAATATAAAAAAGCTGTTCCAACCTATGAAGATCTTTGATGCAATCTGGAATTCTCTCAATATCTGCGCCACTTCTCTCTAAACTCAGTTTTACCAGATGTGGATGTATAATAAATTGATATGGAATGACACTGCCACCTATAGTGAGAGCCTGAAGATGAGACCAGAGCCTAATTGATGCAGTAATTTACCTTTAACATCGTGTCTACGATTCGGAGAGCTGTGGTAGCCGCAGAAATATCTGGAAGTTTCCTCAGTTGGTGGCATCCTGCTATCCCGACTGTTTCAAGAGATGCCAAGTTGAAGAGACTAGGAACAACTTGTAAGAGCATCATTAGTGGTGTAAAAGATTTCATAGTCTCTTACCAATTTAATATTGATATTTTCAGTTAGTTTAGTTAATAATTTAACAATAATAAAAATAAACCAATGAAAAAGTGCAAACTGTCTCTGCCGTTTCTTCCGAACGATATGAAGTCTCTTCCCTACGAGACGATTCTCACCTTTTTTTCTGTCTTTATGTTTCTCTTTCTTCTTTTCAGTACTTTTAATATAATTAATACATGAGAGACTACGTGAGATACCTGCAATGCGGGTGCTCTAAGTTTCTACAAAGTTCCATCTCCAACGTCTCTAGTTTATGAAGATTTCCAACAGAGGAATGAATCTCTACCAAACTTTGGCATTCAGTCACATCCAAAATCTCGAGTTTTGTAGCATTTGCAAGATACGGGAGTTCCTCCATATTATAAGACCATGACAAATTCAGCTTCTTGAGATTTCCAAGGGGCTGGATATGAAACAACACATCAAAAAAAAAAAAATCAAAACACGATGAGGAAGTATCAAAATGTGTTTTTGCTGTTTTGGTGAGAAAATGCATTTTTACAGTTTTTATGAAGCAGGTAATTTTATGAGTTTTGAGGCAAATTCTTATTTACGGTTTTAGCAAGGAAAATATTTTTTTCTGCAGTTTTGGCGGAAAATATGTTTTAAAGAAAAAAAATACAGTTTGCATTTTTGGTAGAAAAATATAGTTTTGTTGTTTTTTGCAGAAAATATAGTTTTTTTTTATTTTAACAAGAAAATACGTTCTTACGATTCTGACGTAATATGTTATTTTTTTGGTTTTTGTTAAAAATGTATTTGCAGTTTTTAGCTTTGCCAGAAAATGTGGGTTTGTAGCTTTTTGAAAAATATATCATATTATTTTTTGTTTGTCTAAAACTTGTTCTAAATATGTTTTTTTTGTATAAAGCAATAGTTGTCTTTTTCTATTCTAAACAAATTCATTTTCATTCAAATGTACCAATTAAACTGAGCAATTTGGATAAATCTCATTTTAAGCTAAATTTTAAAATTCATTTGGATGAATCATTTGAATAATGTGTTACATTTGTATCTTAACACAAAACTAACATCAATTCTCATGTCCATCTAGAAGGAAAAATGAACATACGCTCAGTCGTGTGTTATTTACTTTAGTGATTCCAAGAAAAGAAAGTTGGATCTTGTGTCATTGGTTAAATGTAAAACAGCACAATAACATAAGAATGTTCATGGAAATGATTAGGGAAATACATACCTTTAGTTTATTGGTTAGTACATATAAATTTGAGGGAATTTTCAAAAATACTAATTTTTTGTACCACTCTTCACTTTTATTTTAATTAAAGAGACATTTTCATAAATATTATTTTTTAGGAGGCAATTTTTTTTAAAAAAATTAATTAAAATTCTAAATTTTACATTCCTAAACCCTATCCCACCCTACCCCACCCCTCAACTCTAAACCCTAAATCTTAGATTAATTAACCCAATGGTTATAAGTGTGTTTTCTCTCTTAAAAAATAAGAGTAAAGTAATTAAAGTAAAAATGAAAAGTGGTACAAGAAAAGTGGTATTTTTGACAATTTCCCATATATTTACTTACAAATCTAAACAAAATCATATGTTCATGGATTACTGATTTTAGTTTTAAACTAAAATACATGTCTTATTCATAAAAAACAAAATGGGGTACAAAGTAAAGTAATTTGGGGGTTAGTATTTTTTTTTGATTTTATTGGATATGAATAAAGATTTTCTTTCAATATTTTATATAAACAAATATAAAGGGTGCAACTTAGCTCATATCCATAAATAAACGATATTTTAAATTTCTCACGAGGTTTTGATCCACGCTTCAAAGCACAAATTTAATTTTTCTATACAACAAAAAATTATATGAAATAGTATTTTGATTTTTATACATTATTATATTATAAAATCATATTATGTTGATAGATAGATGAAAGATGAAATAAAATGTTTTCTTTAAATTGTATCATTTATCATTTAGATTTTTGATATTTTGTATGAACACTTTTATGTTATAACGTCAAAACTATTTTTTAATAAAGATAGTTACAATTGTCATTTTAGTGATACAAATGATTGACTTGCAATTTTTATTACCAATTTTTAAATGATTTTGAGACATTTCTTACAATACACTAAGTTGGCTACTAAATTTCAAATTTAATTGATCAAAAATAATAAGAAAATTTTCGTGTTTACCACATTATTGGTATCACTTTTCATTTTTACCTTCATTAAAAATATATTTTCATAAATACCATATTTTTTAAGAGGTAATTTTTTAAAAATTAATTAGAATTCTAAATTTTAAATTTCTAAACCCTACCTCATCCTACCCCACTCCTAAACTCTAAACTTTAAGTCTTAGATTAACTAGATTTTCAATTCGCGTTACGCGCGAGTTTATTTGAATAACTAGTTTTATTTTATTTTACTTTTATAATAATAAAATATAAAATGTTTATATAGATTTTTGGGGGAATTTCAAGTTTACCACTTTTGTTGTACCACTTTTCATTTTTACCTTCATAAAGAGATATTTTCAAAAATATCACTTTTTTAAGAGGCAAATTTTTTAAAAAATTAATTAGAATTCTAAATTTTACATTCCTAAATCCTGACCCCACCCTACACCACCCCTTAATTTTAAACCCTAAGTCTTATATTAATTAACCTAAAGGTTATAATTTTTTTCTCTTACAAAACAATTGTAAAAGTGATTAAGATATTTTTAAAAAGTGGTACAAGAAAAGTGGTATTTTTGGCAATTTCCCTAGATTTGGTTTTTATGAATTTGTCTTAAAAAAATGATTTATTATTATTTTTATTTAAGTTACATACAATTATAGTTTTAAAATAACTATTATTTAAATATTTATTTGTTTGTATATGTAAACGAATAAGTGTATTTATATATATTTTTTAAAAATATATATATATATAGAATATTCAATGCATATTAAATATTTTTATATTTTTATGCATATTTTATTTTTTATTTTTATTTTTCTATTTGAGTGATATAAAAATTGTGTCATTTGCATTATATAACCTTGTTTTGTATTTACCAGATTTTTACACGCATAAAAAAGGAAAAAAAAACTATTCGAAATTCCTGATGTTAAACAGAGATTAACGGAAATTAACGTTAAGTCCTGATGTTAAACAGCTTATATCGGAGACATGGAATACTGTCCCTAACACCACTACTTATCAACGCCTATCACGTTGTCGACATGCCATCTCCACCTGGGCAAAAGAGTAAACTGTATATCGAAAAGCTGAGAGACAAAATCAATGCGACAATGGCAGACCCCTATGGTGATGATGTAGTTATTTCCCGGCTTAATGCAGAATTACTACAAGCCTCATTAATGCGAAGTAGATTAATTTGGCTGGCAGCAGGAGACAAGAACTCAGACTTTTTCATGCGGTTATATAGGGAGAAGAGATTGGAACCGTATCTCTATACTGTAATAGAAAAACGCATCTGGTGTAGCTCTATTTGAAGAAAATCAGATTGTCCTTGAAATTACAAGCTATTTCCAGAATATTTTCACATCTGTGAACAACTCAGACTCTTTTCCAGACCCAGCTACTATCGTTGAGCAAGCAATTACTCCGTCCATAACCGATGAAATGAACAAGCAACTCATCTCTACCCCATCTGCGGCTGAGATAATGGTTTCCTTATTCTCAATACACCCCAACAAAGCTCCTGGTCCTGATGGATTCTCGGCCTGCTTTTTCAATTCAAACTGGGAATCAGTCGGACCAGCCATCACCAGGGAGGTTCAGGAGTTTTTCCGAACCGGTATCCTACCCGAAAACATCAACACAACTCATGTGAGGCTTATTCTGAAGATTCAGGGACCATAATACGAACAAGTCTGCCATAACCTTTTCTGCCAAAACAACTCAGGAGACTCGAGCGAGAGTCAAACTTTCCCTTGGTATCGCAAAAGAAGGAGGTGTAGGCAAGTCCCTAGGGCTTCCGGAACACTTTGGGCGGAGGAAGAAGGACCTTTTCACCTCGATTGTAGACAGAATTCTCCAGAAAGCTAGCTCATGGTCAAACCAGCTCCTCTCAAGTGCCGATAAGATGGTGATGTTAAAGGCAGACACTTTCTCTACACCGTTTGGACCAACCCAAGAAGAGGATCAAGATCTTTAAGTCTCTGTTTCCTGCACAGGCCAAAGATATTTTCTGCATGCGTTCTAGTTCCCTTGGTGCTATCGATAAATTTTTTTGGGCACCAACAAAGACTGGTGACTACTCCACGAAGTCAGTATACTATGTAGCAGTGGAGATAGACAACCCTACGGTTCTAACCAATGCAGCTAACAACTTCAACTGGGGGAAAAACGTCTGGTCAGTTAAAACGGCACCGAAGATACAAGTTTTCTTGTGGAAAATAATGCAGGGAGCGCTACCTCTTGGAGAAACGTTACAACATCGTGGACTGCTAGCAACCTCGGTGTCTTGCCCGAGGTGTGGAATTATATCGATGTACTCCCTTGGCTCTGTTTGTGTTTGTGGACAGCTAAAAACTCCCTCGTTTTTGAGAATTTCGATCTCTCCCCAACAGATATAAGCCCTAAAGTAGTGCGACTGGCAAGAGAATGGCAAGAAGCCCAGACATTAAAGACCACGAACCCACTGTCTCTTTCTCGAACTAACAGCAATTCTTAGGAAACTATTGTTTGTCACACTGATGCAGCGTGGGTACAACAAACCAAAATAGCGGGTTGTGGTTTTCAGACTCATCAGGAAAGACACTCGGACAAGGTTCCTCGACCAAGGCATACGTCGCATCCCCACTCATGGCAAAGGCATTAGCGGTTAGGGAAGCTCTCCTCCACCAAGTTCTGATCGCACTCATCTCGAGGCTTCATCCGGTGAAGATCTACGGACTCAACTTGGATATCGAGAATCTATTGTCACTTTTACTTTTCTGCAAAATCAGCTTGTTGTAATTCTAACTCCTCACTGCCGGTTTAAAACTTTAACTAAGGTTTGGTTGTTCAAAAAAAAAGAATAATATTTTAGTTTACAAAAGGTTATGTATGTAATTAGTGACTTTTAAAACTAATATGAATGCAACACATAATAAACTGGCTTCTCAAATAATATTATAGAGATTTTAGATATTACAGATGCTGCATCTAAATGCTCCATCTAGATGTTGATGCAATAGTGTCCGAAAAGAACAAATCTGAATACTAGCATCCAGATGCAGAGTCAGGACACAGAAACGAAAAAGGACTTTACTCTCTCCCGTGTCGTGATGGGCTAATAGAACTCAGCAGGAAAACAATGATGTGAAATAATGACATACTAAAGAAAGAAAATAAAAAAATAGAAAACCACGAATCAAAATTCAGGAAAGAAGAAGTGGGAGCCAATAAACTTAGCAAATCCTCAATGTTCTGTACTCGCGATTCATCCAAGTCAAAGCTCTCATCAGAGAGACTTCCATCGTCGCTGTCCAACAGATGTTCTGAATTGGTTTCTTCTACCAGGATCTGGACACCACATTCAATAATTTCGATTTTCTGGGATGAGCTGCTGAATTCGAACAATATCTCGCTGTACTGTTTGTCTTCCCTAAGCATTTCGGAGTAAAACACAGCCAGATGTTCTGATCGGACTCCAAAGGGAAGAGGAAATATGCAATTCTCCTTAGGGCAACCATTTATGCTTATGCGGAACATTAACTCTCCATCGTTACCTTCTTCCATGTCTGATTTAGCAGAAACCATGACACACATCTTAAACCCGCAGGCATTTGAACTGATAGTCAAGGAGTTTCCTATAGCCCGGTGATTGAACTCTGCAGGTATGTCTCTTCCATGTAAGAATGCCCGGCAAGATCTCTGCTGGATAATTACTCTCCTTGCTTCTCCATCCAATTTTAAGCAGCTGGGGAAACGTAGATCGTTAATCTGAGAGTCTGAAGGGAAAGGTACTAGTGTCTCCAGTGATTCACAATTCGATACCGCTAGTGTTATGAGCGACCTAGGAAGCTCTGGCAGTGATGCAAGTTTTGGACATCCAATTATAGTAAGGTGTTTCAACCGATGAAGATCTTTGATGCAATCTGGAATTCTCTCAATATCTGCGCCATTTCTGTCTAGCATTAGCTTTTCTAACCTGTGAAGATGTATATATTGATATGGAATGATACGACCAACTATATCGAGATTCTCAAGATGAGACCAGAGCCTAACTGATCCAGTAAATTCTTCTAACATCGTGTCTATGATTCCGAGTTTTGTGATGGTTGCGGAAATATCTGGAAGTGTCCTCAATTGGTCGCATCCCACTATCCCGACTGTTTGAAGAGATGCCAAGTGGGTGAGAGCCGGAACAACTTTTAGGTTACTACAAAATTCCATCTCCAACCTCTCTAGTTTTTGAAGACTTCCAACAGAGGAATGAATCTCTACCAAACTCTCGCAATCACTCACATCCAAAATCTTGAGATTTGTAGCATTTGCAAGATCTGGGAGTTCCTCCAAATTAGAAGATGATTTCAAATTCAGCTTCTTGAGATTTCCAAGTGGCTGTATATGAAAAAACACAACAAAAATTATTAACACATGATGAGGAAGTATATAAAATAGTCACAATCTTGTGTTATTTACTTTAGTAATTTATTATTGGTTGAACTTGAATGTAAAACAGCACAATAACATAAGAATGTTCAGGAAAATGATGAGAGAAATACATACCTTTAGTTTATTGATTAGTGCAAATAAATCTACAATAAATAAAAGTAGAAGATATAGACCATTGAAAATGTTCATATATGATTTAAAAACACCAATACTAATATGCCAAATTATTATTTTAGTTTATAATTATTAAAAATAATCATGTTTTCAAACAATTGTTAACTTCGAAACAAAACAGAAATAAATATCAAATAAAGAAAATTAAGAAAAAAATAAAAAAATTGCAAATATATTAACTTACTATCTATAATAAATTTTGAAATTATAAATAAATAATTTAATATTAATTTAAAAATGCAATACTTCGAAAAAATTATAATTATATAAATTTATAACACATGATTTTCAAATTTTGGGCTAATTCTATTGTAAATATTTACAAATAATATATACTATATATAAGTTTCTGCTATAAAAGATTGAAAATGTCCGAATATTATATAAAACACCAAAATATCACTATTTATATTTTTAAAAGTTTTCAAAATTTTCAGAAAAGTGCTTCTTTCAAAATAAAATAAAAATCAATATTAAATTTATTAAAAATAATAAAAAAATCCATAAAAGGAAGAAATTTGGTATACAAAAGAAAATTTTGGAACATTAACATAAAATTATCTAAAAAAGAAATAAATATTGCATAATACAAGAGTTTTAAATATAAAGACAGTATGAATTTAAAAAATATATGATTTTCATTGTTTTGGCTATATATTATTTAAAGTGTTCACATAGAATTTTAAAATATCAATAAAATAACACCAAATTAGTATCCCAATGTGATATTTCAAATATCAAAGTTTCAGAAAATTATTTCTTTCAAAATAAAATGAAAATCATATAAAACCAAAAAAGGATTTTTATTAAAAATAATTAACCTGATAGATAAAAAACACAAATTTAATTAATAGAAAAAGGAATATAAATTGTTTTCAAACAATCAAGTTTTGTTTAAAAAAGAACAAAATAAAAATAAAAATCATGTACGTAAACAATTAACAAAAGTAAAAATATTATAAAATTTGATCTGTTAATTATAATCACTTCTTGATATGTAACATTAAAGGAGTTTAGGAAAAAAAAATTTTAAATTATATCGACAATTTTATTTTATGAAATGAGCTATTTGCTATTAAAACTATTCACATATATTTAAAAATACCAAAATAAATAAGAAAGCAGCATCATATTTTAACATTTAAAAAAAAACTTATTTTTTAAAATTATTTGCCAGAATAAACTAAAAATAAATATCAACTAACGTAAAAAACAATAAGGAACTACCTTGATATAAATATATATATATATATTGATATTAATTATGTATTTTATTTTTATGTATACATTATTTGTATGTCGAGACATACAAATAATGTATACATAAAAATAAAATACATAATTAATATCAAAATATATGCTCTAATGTATGTCGAGACATACAAATAATATATACATAAAAATAAAATACATAATTAATATCAAAATATATGCTCTAATGTATGTCGAGACATACAAATAATGTATACATAAATATAAAATACATAATTAATATCAAAATATATAATCTAATAAAATTAATAAAAATTGAAACTGAAATTGGTATCGATAATAAACACCATCTAAATTATAATAGATTACACAAGTTTCTAAATAAATAAACAAACAATTGTTTTTGGTATTTCTTTATCGAGTCAATTAATATTTTGGCTTACAACAAGTTCTAAAAAGATTTATCTAAACTAAATGATGGTAATAATAGGCGATTTGTTAAAGAAACATATTTTAAATCACGTTTTTTATTTATGTGTTTCAAACTGGCTTTTATCAATCAAACGAATTAAAGTATTTATTTATTCATCAATAATTAAAATTTTAGTAAGAAGCATATTTTTAATTACGCTCTTTATTTATGTAATTTAGACTGTCTTTTAACAATCAAACGAATTAACATAGTTATTTATTCATCAATAATTAAAATTTTAGCAACACTAGTATATTATACTTTGACATCAATTTTTTTATAATTATAATTCTAATCGTCATAGAAACTAATCAATGAAGCAACCCTAAACATATTTGTAGTCTAAAAAGTGTTTTTCTGCAATATGGAAATAAGAATATGAACTAATAAAATATCATAATCAAAATATTATTAATTTATATTGTTATTAAATCAAGTAGAATACAGATCTAATAGTCTATATTTTCTAAGTTTTATTTCAATATATAAAATATCACCTAATTTTTTTTAAAAGTTATCAATATATATATTTTCCCTATTCTTATAGCAAACAAAATATTTTTAATATTTCTTAAATTTCATCAAAAATATTAATTATGATTAAAAATTCAATCTGAACATTATAATATCAATATACATTTAAAATAATTAAACAGGAGTATTTATAAATATATATGAAAATAATATATATATATATATATATATAATAAGCATACAGTCGTTGTAAAAAATTTTAAATAAAAAAGGAAAGTTAAAAAGTGTGCAAATAGATTAATTTTATTATTTCATTTAAATAGAAATAAAAATTAAAAATATAATGAAGATTTTATAGAATTGTAATATCAGTTAATACACATCAAACATTCTGTATAATATTTTTTAAAATTATAATTAATAAGAAAATCAAATATATTTATAACCACAACTTATACATTTACATTACATATACAAACAAAGAAATATATAAATAGTATTTATTCAAATGTATGCAAATAAATTATATTTTATTTTTTAAAACTACTATTAAATAAGACTAAATTATTAATAGATATTAGTGTGTAATGCGAATGGAAAACTATATAAAATTTGAGTATAAGCCAATTAAAATGTTCACATAGAACTTAGATTATCAATTTAATATGAAAAATTATTATTTTTAATTTATTACTGTCAAAAAAGTCAAATTGTTTTCAAAATATTATATATGAAAATTAATATCAAATATTGTTACAAAAAAAGAAAATTAACATCAAATAATGTAAGTTAACAAATGTTGGACTTTATAAATAAATTAATTAATAATTTCAAAATTTAACATAAATAAAATAGAAAATAAGAATTAATTTAAAAATTAAGACTTTCAAAAATTTATAAGTAAATAAATTTAAATTACGCTTTTTAAAAATATGTTATATGCTATTGAAAATATTTGAAAATAACATATATCATATAAAAATTGAGGCTATGACACATTGAGCATATCCACATATAATTTAGACCACCAATTTATTTAAGAGATTACTGTATGACAAATTAGCATTTTAATTTATTATTTTCTAAATATCAATATTTCCAAAGAAATATTTATTCTAAAATAATATATAAATCACTATCAAATAAGGTAAGTTTACAAATGTAAAAAATATTAATAAATTAACTTAATATATAGATTTTTCGAAATTTAAGATAAAAATACAAATTAAGAATGAATTTGAAAATGCAAGACTTTTAAACAATTATAAGTAAATAAATTTAACTCATGGCATGTTAAAGTTTATGCTATATACTATTCAAGATCTCCACATATAACATATACTATATAAATTTAGGCTATAAATTATTGGAAATGCTCACATATTATTTTAAAACAACAAGAATATGCAAAATCATCACTTACTATATAAAAGTTGATGCATAAGTAATTGAGAGCACATATGAATTTAAATAACAATCAGAATATGAAAATCATAATTTTGGTTACTATTTTGTTAAATATCAAAATTTCCAAAATTGATTATTAATTTCAATACAAAATAGAATTCAACATCAAATACAAAAAGCTAATAAAAACCATTAAATGAAATTAACTCGTATATATACTAAATGTTTGGAAATTTATCATAATAGTAACTAAAAATAAAATAAAATATATATAGTACAAGGTTTTAACTTGCAAAAGAACACAAAATAAAATATACTCTTCAAAATAAAATTTAAATAAATGTATTTTCAAAAAAAAAAGCTACATCAAATGAATTTTCTTAATAATAACCAATCAAAGAATCAATCATAAGCCTCATGAACAAAGATCACGCCAAGAAATACCATGATTGGAAATACCGAAGAAGAATAATGAGAGAGAAACAATATAAAAAATAATAACATCTCAAACAGAAAGTTGATCAAACAAAACAAAATCTGATAGACGAAAAATGTATCACACCAAAGGAATCAAATATATCAGAGAACAAATCCAAACTAAGGTTAAGATTGGAAATTTACTCTCTTTCTCTCTCTCTCTCTCTAAGATAAGTGAGAGAAGAGAGTGAGAGCCCCACGCCACAAATTATTTATAAGTTTCAGATTTTCTTAATCATACAAAGAATTAACAAAATTATTTATACATAAAAATAAACTTTAATCAACACTATTATCTTATGTTTTGACAAACATTTTTTTAGTCAATTGCAATCAAAACTTCATAGAAACTAATATGATGTATTGAAATAAATCTAACATGGTGTGATCCACAAATGTTTTTTAAAAAATATTGTAATTAAAGCAAAGTACATGATGAGTTATGTTGGAAAAATATTTAGGTAACAATGTTTATCAGATAGATGAAAAAATAAAAAGTCTTAAATGCATGTCAAATAAGTTGTTTAAGATTTCTAATAAAACTTATAAGGAAGACCAACAATAAATTAGCATGAAAATAACACAAAATAATAGAAGGAATAAGATAAATATGAATTTATCAGTATAATAATATATTATCTAAGTATTATAATAAAAAAACATAAAACAGTAATTTTTTAGGAACTTCTAAAATTTAGGAAAGAAAATCTCAAAATTAAAATGAATACGCTATCTAAGACTTTTTCTATCTCATCGTCAGCACTTAGCAACTAGGAGACCAATTGTCAAATTATGTAATAGTTTCTAAAGGATCTTATAAATTTTCATGTAAACTCCAAAGCAAACAAATATTACTTATCTTACCAATAAATACTTTTCATGCAAAAATATAAATTATAGTCTATTGTAATGCATTATAAAATCATACAAGACTCACTATTATTAAAAATAATTAATTAGATCAGATATAGATAAATCTAATACTCTAGATTCTACATATTATTAATTCCAGAATAATTGTCAAAATACTACTTTCCTTTCCTTTCCTTGTACCACTTTTCAAAAATACTTTAATCACTGTTACCCTTGTTTTTTAAGAGAGAAAAACACAGTTATAACTTTTAGGTTAATTAATCTAAGACTTAGGGTTTAGAGTTAAGGGCTGGTGTAGGGTGGGGTAGGGTTTAGGAATTTAAAATTTAGGATTCTAATTAATTTTTTAAAAAATTGCTCCTTAAAAAAGTGGTATTTTTGAAAATGTCTCTTTAATGAAGGTAAAAATGAAAAGTGGTACAAGGAAAATTGTATTTTTTGAAAATTCCCCTTACTTAAATATTAGGCAGATAGTTTAATCGTTTATGTTATTCAGACGAAGTATACATAAAATGTATGCTACACATTATAATGCATTAACTGTTAACATGCATCAAGCAGTCTATATAATATTTTATTTTCAAAAAAGTGTAAATATGTTTATGAACATAATTAGTAAATTTACAAATACAAAGAAATAAATAGCTAATAAGAGGGTATAATTATAAATAAATATAAACAATAACAAAAAAGCATATTTCAAAAAAGAAAATTATGTAAATCAATTATGATTTTAGTTTAAAATTTGAAAACTAAACTAAATTACTGATACATATTTTTCAAATACCAAAATTTTGTTAATTTTTATTGTGTATGGATAAAGATTTGCTTTTATTGGGTATGGATAAAGATTTGGTTTCACATATTTTTCATTAAAAAATATAAAGGGTGCAAGCTTAACTCAGATCCGTAAATAAACGATGCTATTTAAAATTCCACCTAGATTCTAATGTCATTTAGAATTGGAGAATTTTCATGTTTACCACATTATTGGTACCACTTTTCATTTTTATTTTAAAGAGACATTTTCAAAAATATCATTTAAAAAAAACAATTTATAATAAAATAAAATTAGAATCTTAAATTTTACATTCCTAAACCCTACCCCACCCCTCAACTCAAAATCTTAAGTCTTAGATTAATTAACCCAATGATTGTAAATTTATTTTTCCCTCTTAAACAATAAGGATAAAAGTGATTAAGGTAAAAATGAAAAGTGGTATTATGAAAGTGGTATTTTTGACAATTTCCCTTTAGAATTCACAAAATCAATAAAGCAACTAAACAATTTATTCAAAGTAAAGAACTATAAAAAATAACCTGGGTTCCTCTCCACAAATGCTTCAGCTTGCTTTTTCTTAAATTGAGTTCCACGAGATGTTCCGGCCTAAGTGTATGAGGAAGACACTTTCCTGGATATTCCTCCCAATGTAATAACTTCAGACGATGTGGAAAATTCATATCCTCGGGTACATACACTCTAACATTTGTATCCAGTCTTAAGTTGTAGATCTTGAGAAATCGAAGACTGCACATTCTTTTCAAAGCTCTTGGGCTTATATCTATGATGTCTTCGATCGTAGATGTATCAAAACATATCCCTATCAAACTTCCACTACCCTAAATATAATTGAAAAGAGAAGAAATTATGTTAGAACAATATGTAAGATCTAGAATGCCCTTTATCAAAAAATATGTAGGACTTGATGGGCTTTGCCAAATGACCTAACGCACTCATCCAAAACATGAAGGGAAAAAGAACTTACAAAATCATTTTCAAGGACGTAGCGAATCTCATCTATATCAGTTAGGATTTGGCGTTTCCAAGGCTCCTGTCTTTGAATTGCTTGTCTACACACTTGTTGTAGTAATTTGTGCATCACTATTTCTCCTTTTGTCGATAACTGTATGAGAGATTTATAGGCGAGGGTTCTCAACCCAAGTATGGCATCCAAGTTACTGCCAGCAAGCATTGCCTTCACATGACCATGGTCCTTGTAGTTAAAGAAGACTGCAATGAGGAGAAATAGAGTTTGATCGTTTTCATGTAAACTATCAAATCCAGCTCTTAGTAATGCATCAATCTTTGGTATACTGCTCTTTTCTAGCCTATCCAACATACTTTCCCAATCATCTTTTTTCTTTGCGCGTAAAATTGAACCCATGACACTGAGACCCAATGGAAGGTTACTACAAAGCTTTGTTGCTCTTTGGATAAGCTTTTGAAAACCATATGGTGCCAAGCTACCTTTAAAAGCATATCTACAAAGGATTTTACAAGCCTCTTCTTTAGTTGGAAAGTCCACATGGTATGTATTGTGGATACCATGTTGCTCTAAAATCTCTTGATCTTCTGTGGTTACTATAATTCTGCTTCCAGGACCAAACCAGTTAGTATCATTTGCCAAAGCCTCAAGCTGTTGTAGATCGTCCACGTCATCAAGAATGATAAGAACTTTTTGGTCATGTAGCCTATCCGGTATCGCACCTAAATGGTATATCATTATACCATTTTGGTTTAGAATCTTTGAAAGAAGTAGCTCTTGTAAACGCAGCTTCCATCCATACTCGTCAAGACCACGGTTACAGCTTCCTCTAAGATTCTCCATAAAACAAGAAAGCTGGAAAAGGCTAGAGAGTCGGCTATGTAAAGCTCTGGCAATGGTAGTCTTACCAATTCCAGCAGGGCCACAGATTCCAACAAGCATCACTCCATCCTCATCATCTAAATGTAACAAGGACTGTATTTCCTCCAGATGTGCTTCAATACCAACCATGTCTTCAAAATCCTTAGAGACAGAGGTATTTAGTTTGTTTGAAACATCTCTAGCAATCTTTTCAATCATCTCCGATTCGTTGTCCCTAACAAGAGAGAAAACTTACCGTGCTTATGAGAAGTCAGATGTGAAAATGATTTGCATATTCTATTGGCCTAGGAAAAATCTATATTAGTGGTTAGTGGGGGAGGGTCTAGGTTTGGTCTAGTCTTATCTCCAATGATTTATTCTTTTTTTTTTTCTTTTCAAAGTAAGGTAATTGTATAATAGAGTTAAAATCTATTCTAATGATATCAATACCATTAAAACAGGATCATTCCAAAATTATAGACTTAATGAAATTTTAAATTTTTCCAATTATGTCATTACTATTTGTCTAACAATTACAGATTCATTAATGGCAAATCGGTAATTTTTTTTGGGCTTAAATTATCCACTTTCATTGGGCTTAATCAACTTTGATAGATACAGATCCACTAAAAAAATTGAAGATGAAGATCTACCAAAAATCCGATTATAGTCAAAAGAAAAAACAATGAATAATAGTTTCAACAACAACACATATAAAAAAATTAAAAATTTGATAAAAATATACATATGTAATAAATATAGATATGTAATAAAGTGAGATATATTAATAGATACAATCCCCCGCTTTGATGATATAGAAAACTTTATATCATTACAATACACAAAGAAAAAATCACAAAACCCTTAGAACTACATCTAATTAAAAAGCTTTATATTATAAAAAAACAACAAAAAATTTACCCACGCTTTTTAAGCGCGGATCAGAATCTAGTTGTCTTTTAAAGTGAAAATATAATAAAAAATTTAATAGGTTACTCTATTTATAGTTTTTTTTGAACACATACTCTATTTATAAAATAAACTCATTTTTACTTTATTATATAGTGAATATAGAGTAGGGTTAGAACAATTTTACTCCAAACTCTTATTTAGAGTAAAAAATAGAATGGAGGTTGGAAATTCCCTAAGAGCATCTCCTATGTATTACTCCATTTTCTGCTCTAAAAAAATATATTCCAAAATAATTTTATTTTATTTATTTAATAAAGTTGATTAATACCTTCTACTTATGAAACTTTATCAATTAAACACAATGGGGAGGGGAACATATGTGTTTATATTGTGGTGAACCGGATGAGACACGAGACCATTTATTTTTTGCATGCCCCTACACATTTTCGCTGTGGATAAAAGTGGTGGGAACCTTGCTTGGTGTTGAACCAGACCCTGACTGGGGTGTAACGATCAACCGGATTTCAACAGGTACATTTGATAACAACTCTTTCATTCTCCTACGCCTTGTACTGCAGACATCTATTTATTACATTTGGCGGGAACGTAATGAGAGGAGGCATAATGGTGTAGCAAATTCTATCAACTTCCTGGCTCGTGTGATTGACAAAGCAGTTCGTAACAGAATCACTTCACTGAAGTATATGCAAAAACCGAGGTTGAGAGGACTTATGCAACGGTGGTTCGAAGCACATTGATATATATCTTTGTTTTCTTGATTGAATTCTTGTTGTTTACTTGCCTTTTTCTTTTTCTTTTGTAATCTAAGAAAGAACTACCATTGTAAATATTGAACTTTTAGTTTGATCAATAAATTGAATATTTCATCAAAAAAAAAACACAACTATCTTATGTTTACAAAATTTATAAATACAGTTTATCTAAATTAAATATTTATTATTAAAAAGTAAAATAAACCATAAAATATATAAGATAACATATATTTTGGTTTGTTTATGTTTGTTTTTCTAAATCGCTTATTTTATGTTATATTTATTTTTATTTATTTATTTTGTTTTGTTTTAATTATTTTATGCATTTTATATAAAATTATTAAATAATTTTTATATTTTGTTTCATGTTATTGTATTAATTAAAAATAAAATTTATGTATGAAATAAATAAAAAAAATAAAAAATTTCAAAAACCTCTCACAAATAAAAAAATCAACTTCAAAATGGAGTTGAAATAGAGCGGGTTTGGAGTTGATTTTACTTTCCAAAATGATGACCTAACTAAGTAAAGTAAAACTCATAGGATTAGCAACATCTCTCCCGGCAAAACATGCATATATTTATAATAATAATTAATAATGGTAAGCTAGTATATAGTTTTAGAGTTTTATAGGGTATATAAAAAAGACATGTGCGTCTAATATTAATAAAGTCACACATGAACATTCAGAACTCAATCAGATCTTTTATATTCGGAAAGAAAATTATTTGAAGGAAAGTAAAGTGAATTATAACTTTTTTTACTATATGTTACTTAATTATTAGTTTAAATTACATTACATATCACTAATATGTAGGAAAACTTCAACTAATGTTTTATTAATATATACAATCGTTCTATTCATTATATCCATTCTATCTAATTAAAAAATAAAAACATAAATTATTAAATTTAAAATTCATGTTTTTAAAAATAAAAATTCACTTTACATAGGGTGTAGATTACTACTTAATAATTATTATTATCAATGGTAAGGTAGTATATAGTTTAAAAAGACATGTGCGTCTAATATTAATAACGTCACGCATGAACATTCAGAACTCAATCAGATCTTTCAGATTCACAAAGACAACTAGAATCATACCAGTTTAGCAAGTGTTCCCCGGCTATGTTGCCAGCATCGGTCAGAGCTTGGCTCCATTTTCGACTCTCCTCCTTTGTTTTACGAACACAAGTTTTCTTGAAAACTTCCCCAAAATCTCCGGTTTGGTTCCGCACATGGGATGGATCTACTCCACCGTAAAAGACAGTCATCACTATTTGGTTCTTATCTTCCTTACACTTTAAAATCTCCACCAGTTCGTCTAAACACCACCTGGAAGAAGCATAGTTCTCCGAGAGCACCACGATCGAGATCCTCGACTCCATAATAGCTCGTATTAGTTCAGGTTTGATGGTTTGGCCTCTCTCGATTCCTTGATCGTCGAACATGGAAATCCCGTTGCAGTTGAACTGTTTACGTAGATGACTGAGAAAGGTTTTACGGACGTCTGGTCCATGGAAGCTAGTGAACACGCGGTATCTCCATGTGCGTGGTGGCCGAGAAGAAGAAGAAAAAGAAGAGGGAGAAGCCATGAGAGAGGATAGTGAGTCGTTCAAAATCACAGACAGCTGTTGAGTTATATAGAGAGTAACTGAAGTGTCAAAGTTTCTTCTCTATCTTTGAAAAGTATACGAAGTTTCAGAGCGAGTTAGTATCACAGACAATAACAACAAAAAAGTCAGATTAATTTACACATTAATTATTTGGCTTTTGTAAAACTGTATACGAAGAGCAGATTAGTAGGTGGGAATAAGGTTTAGAAACACTAAAACCGAATTTAAATTCCTAGAAAAAGAGTATAGTGGGTGGGAACGGAGGAGTAGGTGCACATATAATATTAAGGAATATGAGAATGTGATCACTATCGAGTGTAGACTTTTAGAAGGAGAGATGAAGTTTCTTTGCCTTTGCATTGTATCTTTCAAAAGTTAAAAAGACATTTCATAAAAGTTTCATTTTCCATTCCTTTTTGACCCATTGTTATGACCGAAAGAAAAGTTTGTGTCGCAATTATTGGTTAATAGGAGTGCCAAAATAAATTAAAGTAATTTTGAGAAATACACCCTTTGGCATATACACTTTCAAAACTACACTTGTTATGTTGGTGAATGGTGATGAAAAATCATTTTGTAATGGAGTTTAAACCAAACCAACTAGACAGTTGAGCTGATGATTGAAGAAAGCATTGGGTTAATGTCCGGTTAATTAATCATTGCTCCTCTCGGTTTACTGTTATGAAAACCAGTTATCAACTGTAACTGACTCTGCTTAGTATATAAAATCAGAGCTCGTGTATTGTATACGTAAGGTGGCGTGAGATGTAAACTTTAGATCATCACTATTGTGTGATCTAGGGAGATTGTTACGATCATAGTGATCAATGATTTTCCTTCCTAGGCCCAGAGATATAACCACATCAGTTAAGGACATTCCATCTATTATCACTCCCACTGTGCTGATACTGATTGTTGCTGGACAGAGTAGTATCACCTTACCTCCCGTGGGTAACTGTGTAGATAACCTGATTTAACTATGCAACGATTAGTACCGCTCTGATATTAATGGTTGGAGAAGTACACATGCATTTGAAAAGTGAAGGAAATCTAAAACGAGTACATAGCTAAAAGTCCATACACAACTAGGGAACATTTTCTAATGGGTAAAATACAAAGTCAATCAAAACAATATAACATTACTCGGACCTTAAAACTATACAGAAATAGAACACTTGTATTGAAATCAAACTCAGAGGGATAATGATGTGAAATAATCATATACTCAAGAAATAAAATAAAATAAACCTGACAAATCATTACCGGTCTCTACTCGTGATGCATCATACTCAAAGCTCCCATGCGAAGCCTCAATGATCTCTACTTGTGATTCGTTGTTTTCCAACAGTGCTTCTAAATCATACTCATTAATCGTATCCTTAATCTTTTCTATTACTGCATCAGTACAGTCTCAGGTCTATCACAAATAAACACAATCACTTTTGCTACTGCTGCAGCAAAGCTCTTCCTAGAAGGACTTCCATCGTGGTCTTCTAACAGATGGAAGTTTCCTCAATTGGTCGCATCCCACTATCTCGACTGTTTCAAGCGATGCCAAGTTGAAGAGACTCGGAACAACTTGTAGGTTTCTATATAAATCCATCTCCAACGTCTCTAGTGTGTGAAGAGTTCCAACAGAGGAATGAATCTCTACCAAACACAAATCTCAAGAAGGGGCTGAATATGAAACAACACATCAAAACATATCGGCACATGATGGGGATTGAGGAAGTAAGAAAAATAGTCATAATCGTTTAGTATTATTTACTTTAGAATTCAAAAAAAAAACGGTATTGTGTTATTATTGATTGGATGCAAAACAGCATAAGAATGTTCTTGAAAATGATGAGAGAAATACATTCCTTTAGTTTATTGGTTAGTTCATACAAATTTACTTACAAATCTAAGCAAAATCACATGTTGATGGATTCCCGATTTTTATTTTTAATTTAAAATACATGTCTTGTTTGTTTTTTAAAATGGTGTAAAAAGTGAATTTGGTGTTATTATTTTGTTGATTTTTATTGGATATGAATAAAAAAATTTGTAACACTTCGAACGTCCACGGCTAATGGGCTTCTCATGCCCGTTTTCTCGGTCCGTAGGCTCCATTCTGTGTGACGAGCATTGTGTTAATTTTTTGAAGGTTCTGAAATCTTATTTTCTGTTCATGGATGTGTGACGACAAAGATAAATGCACTTTGGTGACATATATAGTAAAATCAAATTTCTTAAAAAAAATTTCACATATACCAGAAATAGGGATGTTACTTGTCACATATTTTTCATAAACAAATATAAAGGGTGCAACCTTAACTCAGATCCGTAAATAAACTATGATATTTTAATTCCACCTAGATGTCATTTAGAATTTCACAGTAAAGAATTATAAAAACAAACCTGGGTTCCTTTCCACAAATGCTCGAGGTTCCGGCCTAAGTGTATGAGGAAGACACTTTCCTGGATATTCCTACCCATGTAATAGCTTCAGACGAAGTAGGAAATTCATATCCTCGGGTACATACACTCTAACATTTGTATCCAGTCTTGAGTTGTAGATCTTGAGAAATCGAAGACTGCACATTCTTTTCAAAGCTCTTGGGCTTATATCCATGATGTCTTCGATCGTAGATGTATCAAAACATATCCCCATCAAACTTCTACTAACCTAAACAAAATTCAAAATAGAAGAAATTATGTAAGATCTGCGGAGCTTTAATTGCCTAATGATCCGGTTTAACGCACTCATCCAAAATATGAAAAAAAAAATTACAAAAATCATTTTCAAGGACGTAGCGAATGTCATTAGTATCAATTACGATTTGGCGTTTCCAGGGCTCTTTTGTCTCTGAATTTCTTGTATACACACTTAGTTGAAGTAACTTATGCATCACTATTTGTCCTTTGCTAGATAACTGTATGAGAGATTTATAGGCGAGGGTTTTTAACCCAAGTATGGCATCCAAGTTACTGCCAGCGAGCACTGTCTATTAAATTTGACAAATGTTTTTTCTGAAAAATAAATTTGACAAATCTTAGATGTTTCTGTTTTAAAAGGACAATGGTTATGAAAACCCTGTAGCAAAAAAAATAAAAGGACAATTGGTCAGGTACATACCTAGCCAGATTTATTATTAGTTAATTGAAAATCTCTATGAAATTCTTGTTATAATATGATGTATATTTAATTACAGTTTCTACAAACTCGAGTTGCATGAGTTCACACTTGCTTTTTCTCTTTTAAACACTTACGCTAAGAAAATAGTATAAAACAAGAGTTCATACTTATACACCACTATACAGAATTATATCGTCGTTGTCGTTATCCCTATTATACCATTGTCAAATGTCATTATAGTTTATAATTGTCAATGTCAATATGTCATTATACTTAATTAATTCTTGTGGTATAATATTAGTTCTGGCGTGAGGTTTGAGGTCAAGCTGGATGAATGAAAACGCAAAGGTCAACTGTGAAAGGCAATGAACTACCGAATGTTAAGGTTATAATTTAAGATGTTCGTCTAAACACGTGAAGGTGACATTGACATGCAATGCTTTTATACATTTTTCATTACTGGAAGAGACGAAATTAAAATTCATAGATGTCATAACTCTAAGTAGTATCACATATAACCCACATGTATATACATTAATCGCTAGATTGCGTAAAGCTCGTTATCATTTTCAATATATATATATATACTTTTAAAAAATTTGTTCCATTTAGTTTTATTTTAAGCTTTAACGTTCTATCTATTTTATAACATTAAATTTATTTGTCTATACGAATGCAACGGCTCATGACTACAGTTAACTATAAATATATGCGTCGTTCTTTCGTCTGCATTGTGTCCAAGGCCGACCCTGAGCCTAAGCAAACTAAGAATACATTTGCAATCCGTTATTAATATATACATATAGAGTTTATAGAAAATTTTCCTATGACATTAATTTTTTTTATCATAAATATAGCACACAAAAGTCAAAATGTTCAAAATATTTCATTAAACTGAATAAATAAATACTTAAAACTTAAAACTAGTCTAAACTTAAAGTTTAGATTTGAGAGGTGGGTTTTAAAATTTTAAAAGTGAATAAATAAATACTTAAAATTTAAAACAATTTAAAAAAATAAAAAAATTGGATTTCAAAATAATTTTTTTTGTATTTCGAAAGAATATTATAGAAAGTTTGAGTTCAAACCCGTATTATTTGAAAATTATAGAAACAAAAAAAACTCTTCTTCATTTAAATAATGATTTATATTTAATATTTATAAAGTAAGGATAAAAATGGTTTTTTACTAATTTAATGAAATTTCTTTGTCTTTTTTTTCTCTTTGTAGCTCAACTAAGTACATAATCCTCAAAAACAACCAAAAGGCGTAAGTTTTACCTTCGACACCTACGATTCCCCTAGGAACGATCCACTGTAATACTGATGCAGCTTGGAACCCGATTTCAAAATCGACAGGGTCTAGATGGATCTTCTCAATTCAAGGAACCTCAATTTTTTATGGACTCCAATCTCAGACTCATATTTGCAATCGGCTCTCTTGGCTTAAGCTTTAGTGATCTATGCTGCACTAACACACGCCATTCACCTTGACTACACGAAAATTTGGCTTAGATCAGACTCCATTGGGCTCATCAGAGCCATCCTTTCGATCAACAAACCGAAGAACCTCCATGGAGTCCTTTCGGATATTGAAACCCTATTGCCCATTTCCAATTTCTGCATTTTTTTTCTTTCATTCCAAGAGAGTTCAATAGGCCTGACGATTATTTGGCAAAGGCTACTCTTTGTAATATGAATTTTTCTTGGACTTGGACCTAGTTTCTAATTTATGAAATCTAGTAGTTCAAAAATAAAAAGTACATTTTGAGAGAATGCCCAAGTTTATAAAGCAAAATAGTCCATTTTTCAAAAAGAATAAAACAATGCAAGTTTTCATTCCACATTTATATACAGTAATCTCCGATGAACAGAATTGAGTGACGAATTAAGCTGATCTTTTTCAGATACTTTTATAATTAGTTTTTTTTTTGTTAACACATGTCAAAATTTTGTTTTTAATGATTATGTAACATAAAACATGAAAGAATATTTTCCAGAAATTATTTATAACAACAAATCTTCTCATAGCAAAATAAAATTATAAATTCACATATACATAGAGAGCTTGTAAGCCAATGAGACAGTTTCCATTTATCTTTTGAACGCTTTCTGGATTATAAAACCAGAATTTTAGGTTTAGTTAGTGTTTATTTTGGATCTACTTTTTATTTGTATGTGATTTTTTCTATTTGAGCTTTGTTTATTTGTTGACAAAGGGTTTTAGTATATATACTAGGTAAATAACCCGTGCGATATCACACGAAAACTCAATTTATAAAGTTAAATAAGTCAAATTTAAATTTAAAAACTTTTAATAAAACTTGTTTATAATTGCTTTAGATTATTATTTTTATGTTGGCAGAAATTAGTATTTTAATATATTTATTTACTTGCGTTGTTTCATGAGAAAAAATATAAATCAAATATCATAATAGTTTTCTAAAGTTAAAACGCTTCTATGATGGCGATGAAAAAGGCAATTTGGGAACGGTTAGGTTTCCGGCAATTTCTCACCACGATTCTCGTGGTTGAAGGTGTAATTGAAGACATGATTGGATTTCTCTGCAGATTTCTAACTACGTTGTCTAATTGTTCCACAAAGGAACCCACCTTCCTTCGTGATGGCAGTTTTCTATGGTGGTTAGAGAGATACGAGCCACAAATAAACCCCTTGTGGAGAATAGATCTTCAATTCCTCATATCTTCCTTTCTAGTAAATCCACTGATCTTCTTCTGGAAATCTCATTCTCTTATGTGTGCAATGGCGGATGGTATTAGAAGAGCACTCCAAGATACCAATATGGGTTTCAATGATGCACCTGTTGCTTTACCAACAGAAGTGGTCCGACAAGCGGCTGAAGAAAACCGATTCATGTTGGTGGGTCGACCGGTTATGCCGCGAAAGCAGAATCTTCATATGATTGTGGTCACCATGCCAAGAGTATGGGGTCTGGACGGAATTGTTCGAGGGCGTATAATGGAAGGAAGGCGATTCCAATTTGTATTCCCTACTGAAGAGGCGATGGATTCTGTCATTCGGCGTGGTCCATGGGCTTATGCGGATCGGATGCTGGTGCTGCAGAGATGGACTCCTCTCATGGATATGGAATTACTGAATTTCATACCTTTCTGGGTGCAGATCCGTGCAATCCCACTGCAGTTTATGAATCGTGGAGTCATCCTACACATCGCAAGATTTATGGGACAGTATACCCAGATGGATTATAATGACAAGTTTGGATCCAGACTTGAGTTTGTTCGTGTGAGGCTTAACTGGAATGTCACTCAGCCGTTGAGATTCCAAAGACATTACCAATTTTTTGCTGGTGTCAATACGCTTCTTAGATTCAAGTATGAAAGGCTAAGGGATTTTTGTGAGGCATGTGGGATGATTACTCATGATACGGGGGCTTGTGTCATCAACAATGGTGGTTCAGAACCTGAGAATGGAGATGATGACAATGATGAGGATAATAACGAAGAAAACATACCTCGTCATCAAGGAGTTATCATTGAAGAAATCAATGATGATGAGGGAGAAGCAAATGTGGAAGGTGCAAATGAAGAAGAGACAAACGTTCATGTCCAAGAAAATTATGAGAGGGACTTGGTAGAGATGCAAAATGGAGCAAAGGATGAAGAGCTCTGGACTGGAAAAGCTAAGAGGAACTTGTCATCTGAGACTTTCAGTTTCCATGAGAGTTTCATTCCACATCATTCATCCAGTATCAAGATTGGGGTTGATTCCGAAAATAAAAGGAAGAACTGGATGGAGGAAGCTTCGGGTAATGCATCAAAATTTGTTAATAGAGAGCAGGGTGAGTCAAGTAACAGCCATGTTGCAAAGAAGAAACGATGGAGTGCACTAAACAGTGGAGATGATGATGAAAACACCCGTGCGAACCAATCTGAGCATAGAGGCACGATGGGCTCAGAACAACCTCTCCTCCATGAGGACAGTATGTTAGAATTGCCGAGGTCTTGGCAGTGACTCGACAGTTCGACGCCTTAAGGAGATATGTAGAAAATATCTCCCGAACATCATTTGCCTACCAGAAACGAAGCAACATGATGATTATGTAAGAGATGTGGGTGTTCAGTTAGGTTGTTTTCATCATGTATTAGCTTCTTCGGTTGGTATAGGGGGTGGGCTTGTTATTTTCTTTAAGCAGCATGTTCAGTTGGATGTTCTTAGCGTTTCGGCTAATCTAATTGACTGTAAAGTTTTTTGTAATGAAACTCAGTTCTACTTATTGTTTGTGTATGGTCACTCAAACCAAGCTTATCGAAATCATACATGGGAGAAACTGATGAGATTAAATAGCGGGCGCAGAAACCAAAAGTGGATTCTCGTCGGAGATTTCAATGAAATTGTGGGGAACCATGAGAAGAGAGGTGGAAGACTTAGACCTGAAATTTCTTTTCAGGATTTTCGAACGATGATCAGAACTTGTGATTTTATGGAGCTTCATTCCATTGGAGACAGATTCTCTTGGACATGACAACGAGGTAACTATCTAGTCAGCTGTTTTTTAGATCGTAAAATGACTAATAGTTAATGGCATGAGGAGTTCACAGCATCCCATACAGAGTTCCTTGAAATAGGAGAGTCAGATCAAAGGCCTTTCGTCGCGTTTATCTCTGCTCATAGTGAAGTGCCTAAATTTTTTCTGATACGATAGTCATATGGATAATAAGGATGGTTTTCAAGACTCAGTTCGTAGAGGAAAGCATGGTATGGGACAAGCATAGTTAATCAAAACTTCTTTGACTCAACGTAGTAGCCGTTGCAGACAACACATATCTAAATGGAAGAGGCTAAACCAAAACAATTCAGAGGAGAAGATTTGTATATTAAGGAGACAGTTGGATATAGCGTTCGTATCCAACTCGTTTACATTACAAGAAAGGAATGCAATCAAAGATGATATGCATCAAGCATACCTAGAACAAGATATATTGGAAGCAAAAGAGTAGGGTGATGTGGCTTTGTGCGGGAGATAGAAACACTAGTTATTTCCATGCTATCAGCAAAGCAAAAAGGATAATAAATAATATCACCTCTATACTAGATGATAATGGAGTGATACAAAAGGGACAGAAAGAAGTGGCAGATGTTGCTATCAATTTTTTTCAAAGTTTGTACTCAACGGAAGGGACTGAAAGGGCGCTCTATAGTGAAGTTTTTTCTGGATTTGAGCAAAGATTAACCCCATATATGAACCGAGATTTGACAAGACCTGTTTCATAGGAGGAGATTTATGCAGCTCTTTCAGATATGGGTCCTCACCGTGCTCCCGGATTTGATGGTTTTACTGCAGCATTCTACCAGAAATTATATCCCTGGAAGGATGATATAATATAATATAGTGGTGGCCCATGAAATATTCCACAGTTTAAAGGCACTGAAGAGGCAATCTACATCTTATATGGCTGTCAAAACAGACATAACAAAAGCTTATGACAGACTTCAGTGGAATTTTCTACAAGAAGCTATGAAATGTATGGGATTTGAAGACAAGTGGGTTAGACTGATTATGACGTGTATATCCTCGGTTAGTTACTCTATACTAATCAATGGTAATGTTGAGAGAGATATCACTCCAGAGAGAGGTATAAGACAAGGAGAACCCTTGTCTCCATACCTGTTTATCCTTTGTGTTGAAGTATTATCACATATGATGAACAGAGCAATGGGAGACATGCATTGCTAGGAGTTAGAGTAGCTTTCCAAGCACCTGCAGTGGATCACCTTCTGTTTTCGGATGACTCACTCTTATTTCCCTCGCCAACATGAAAGCGGCTAAGAAGTTGAAATACATCTTTAATACTTATGAGGCAGTCTTTGGGCAAGCCAAGTAAGTCATCAATCACTTTTGGAAGTAGAGTTAAACCGGAAGTCAAGCTAGGATGAAGAATGTCATAGGAATACACAATGAAGGTGGTATAGGGAAGTATCTAGGTTTGCCTGAACAGTTTGGATCGAACAAAAGTGATATGTTTGCTTACCTCACTGACAAAGTAGAGCAAGTTACGCACGGTTGAAAATAGAGACATTTGTCCCATAGGGGGTAAAGAAGTACTACTAAAAGTTTTGTCCCTTTCTATACCCATATATTCAGGTTACCGAAGGAAGTTTGTGAAGAAATTAATAGGATAATGGCGCGGTTCTGGTGGGACTCTGCGGACAACAAGAGACTGCATAGGTATGCTTGGAAAAGAGTATGTATACCAGAAAAGGAAGGGGGTTTGGGTTTAAAAGATTTGGAAAGTTTCAATCAAGCTTTGCTAGGTAAACTGGTTTGGAGAATTATGCAAAATCCACAATGTCTTATGGCAAGAACACTCAGGGCCAAATATTTTCCAGATGGTGATATTCTCAGAGCAACGTTGAAGAAGAAATCCTCATATGCATCGAAATCAATATTGTTTGGAAAGAGTTAGTGGTTAAATGGGTGGGCATTTTATCCGTTAAATTTGATTCGATTCGTTATGTGTTTCGATTTGATCCGAATATTCCGGATATCCGTAAATTTTTGAAGCAAAGCAAATATTGAAAATAAATAACCATTAAAATCGAAGCAAATCACAAATATTAAAATTTTGGAAGCGGATATCCGCTCCGATCAGGCAATATATAAATACATGTATATCTTGATTATATTTAAAGTTTAAATGTATAAATTTAAATAAATATTATTCTAACATCGGTGAAATATAAGGTGCTCATGAATGGGCAACCTAGGGGAAATATTACTCCAAGAAGAGGCTTACGTCAAGGAGAACCTTTGTCGCCTTCCATTTTTATTCTATGCACGGAAGCGCTCGTTAGTTTTCTTAATCATGCAGAAAATCTAGGGAAGATAACAGGGATGCGGGTCACACGCACATGTCTCTCGGTATCCCACCTTCTCTTTGTTGATGATAGCCTTTTCTTCTGTAAGACGGAGCCCCGTGAATGTGAAGAAGTGATGAAAGTGGTCAGGAATTATGAACAAGCATCTGGGCAGCGCATCAATTTTGCTAAATCATATTTGCTCTTTGGGAAGAGGATTAATGCAAATCATAGGCAGCAGATCAAAGATATCCATGGAATTCAAAATGAAGGAGGAATGGGGACATACTTAGGTATCCCAGAAGACATAAGTGGTTCCAAATGCAAGCTATTCGCTTTCCTAAAGGAAAACTAATGCATAAAGTAAATGGATGGACGGGAAAATGGCTATCAAAAGGTGGAAAGGAAGTGTTGATTAAATTGATCTTGCTAGCTCTTCCGACATATGTAATGTCTAGTTTCATGTTACCACTAGAGATATGTGAAAATCTAGCTAGTGCCATTGCACAATTTTGGTGGAGCTCGACTCCCCCCCCCCCAAGAGAGGAATTCATTGGGCAAAGTGGGACAAGGTATGGTTACCAAGGGAGGAAGGTGTGATTGGATTTCGAATGATCCATGAATTTAACCTTGCTCTTCTGGCAAAACAACTCTGGAGATTGGTCAAGTATCCCTATTCGCTGGTGGCAAAGGTGTTAAAAGGAAGATATTACAGAATGAGTTCGCCTTTGCGAAATATCTCTATGTACAATTCATCATATGTGTGGACTAGTATTTCAGCAGCAAGGAAGCTACTTCTATTGGGAATTAGACACAAGATACATTCAGGATACGAGGTCAAGGTGTGGGAGGATCCTTGGATCCCCACTTTACCAGCTAGGCCTGCTAGACCTATGGCTCCCGTCTTAAACCCAAACATGAGAGTAAGTGATTTGATTAACCCAGAACTGAATGAGTGGAATGATAGGATACTTGAGGATTACGTTGACCTTGCTGATATTCCTTATATAAGGAGTCTAGTCATAAGTACGACTCATCGTCGTGATACTTTCTGTTGGAACTATACCAAAAATGGCCAGTACACAGTCAAATCTGGTTATTGGGTGGCTCGGAACTTGCTGAATGCGGAGATAGAAAAGGAGATAATGGAAACTAGTATATCAATGCTACAAACCTTTGCTTGGAAGATAAATGCCCCAAAGAAGATATGTCATCTTATATGGCAACTGATAACCGGCCATGTGGCGTTTACGAAGAACTTGATAAGGCGTAACATGAGATGTGAGAACTAATGTCCACGTTGTGGAGAACCGGATGAATCTGTTACTCATGCAATTTTTGAATGTCCACCAGCTCTACAAGTCTGGTGTTTATCAGAAACACCAACGAGTCAAGATATTTTCCCTCTCCGAGCATTTATGCTAATATGGATTACCTCTTCTGACGGAAAAACAATATTGTTGAACCAGACTCAAACAGGGACCCTTATCCATGGATAATCTGGTACATCTAGAATGCCAGAAATGATAAACTCTTTAGGGGAATAGACAAAGATCCATTGGAGCTAGTTCGTTATGCTGAAAGTGAGTGTCAAGCATGGTTCAAGGCAAATGACAGCGAATCACAAACCCCTCCGGTCCTTAGTGCAGAAGAGCCCCAAGTCTTAAGCTTGGGGAATATTTGTATGATAGATGGATCATGGACACCTACATCTCAGTTTAGTGGATGTGGATGGGTCTGGATGGACGAATTGGGAAAGGCTGGACTTATGGGCACACGAAATTGTACCCGTAGAGAATCATCTTTGCATTCTGAGTTGGATGCGCTAGGTTGGACGATGGAGAATATGCTACAACGTTCGACATGTCAGAGCTTTGGAACGGACTGCAAAGATTTGATCGCCATGATCACGGAACCCCATGAGTGGTCAGGATTTGCAATAGAGCTGGAGAAGATTGAGACCCTGAAGATTTGATTCCCAGATTTCAAGATCTCCTATGTTCCAAGGACGCAAAACCAAGTTTCATGCTCATTAGCTAGGACTGCAAGGTCTTTCCACAGGGAACTTTATTTTATTGGTTGTTCTATTCCAACCTGGTTACCCAGGCCACCTCTAGTTTGAGTAATAGAACAGCTTTTCGACGGCAAAAAAAAAATTATTATTCTAACATTTGATTTGACAAATTATGTCCACATTATTCGTAAATATCCACAAATATCTATTTATTTTTTCGGATATCCGTTTTTCCGGATATCCGTATTTTTATGAAGCAAAGCAAATCGAAAGATTAGATGTTCGTAACATACGAAGCAAATCACAAATACCTTCAAAAACTCGGATATTCAATCCGTGCCCAGGCCTAGTTAAAGGGTTAAGGCATGTTATAGGAGATGGAACAATGACCAATATGTGGACAGATGCTTGGTTACCAACACACCCTCCCCGCCCCCCGAGACCTGCGAGAGATGTAAATTGGAAGGCAAAGGTATGTAGTTACTTTAATGACATTCGTTCTGATTGAAACATTGATAAACTGCGTGAAGAGATGATAGAAGAAGATAATGAAGATTATTAAGTTAAAGATTAGTTTGAAATCAACAAAACCTAGTAGGTTGGCATTACAACAACGATGGTATCTACACGATGAGATCAGGATATTGGCTCGCTACACATTTACCAGAAAACAATAACGTCCAACCTACACATCGGAGCGTACTGGTTAAGCAAAGGATTTGGAAAACGAAGGTTCCTCCCAAGGTGCATCATTTTCTTTGGAAACTCTTGTTTCGATGTTTGGCCATAAAATTTTAAGAGTCGGTCTTTAGCTTTTTTAGTTAAAAGTTAAAAACAGTTTTTTAAATTTTCACTAAAAACAGTTTTTTTTAATTTTCACTAAAAACCTCAACTTAAAAAACATGCATTAATCATCTTCTTACACTACTTCAAAATTGAATAATACAACCACGGTTTGATGTTAGAAAAATAAAAAAATAAAAGTAATAACGCGTCGTACAAAAGCCTTAAGTGACATCACTATCTCCGATCGGATCGTCAAGATGGATTAGGTAACCGGTTGGAGCACATCATGCGTTCTCTTGTCACATACTTTTTGCGTTTTTTCAGTCACCCAATGCTTTGAAAGTATTTACATATTTTCCCCATGAGAATAATACATAAAGTACCAATTCAACAATTAAGTTAACATAAATCAAGAATAATAGTTATGTATGTATTTGTGAATTTGTTTACGATATATCTATTGATAATCAAAAATATATTGATATATCTATCTTTTTAAACCACATAAAATGATTTCGGTTAGTATTGCTTTAATATACATTAGATTTTGATCCGCGTTTAGGAAGCGCGGGTTTTTAATTTTTACTTTTTAAAAAAAATAATTAATAATATTTTTAAACCGACAGTTTTTAGATATTTTTAGGTTTTTATAAACTTATCCGGATCTTGAATGATCCTACTCGATATTGTCCGTAAATTAATAATATCTTGATGTAAAACCATTTTAAATCTCAACATTTAGAAAAACCGAATTGTAATCGATAGGTATTAAGATGACCATGTCTAACACATGCATGAGTGTTATCGTAAATTATTATATGTAATATATAATTGTTTTTGTTTATATATGTTTGTATATATTTGAATTTGTTCATATTGTGTTATTGTTTGATCTATTAGAGAAGAAAATATGTAACATTCAATTGGATTGAAATAAGAAAATTTGTATGACTAACAAATTAATATGGCTTTCTAAATTACCACAATCAACATCTTTAAAATAGTTAATGTAACTTATAGTTATTATAACAACCTGAAAAATATATATACATGTAAATGTATATGTATATTACAATTTACGTTAACGGTTCTTTTTAAATGAGTTTGTTTAATCACACACATTGAAATATTTTGGATTTAACTATTGATTTAATGATATATTTATGGATATTCTATAGAAATTTGTATATATAATTAAAATATTTGGGGCATTATTTTAATGAAATTATTAAAAAGACATTAATGAAAAAACATTATTATCTTTGTTTCTAAACAAAACTTTTTTTTCTAAACTGTTATTAATGTTTCCAAACAATACAAAAAGTACTACAGTTTTAATAAGATAGATAGATGCAAAAAAAAGGTTAAATCTTTAGTTCAAGAAAAAAAAGTAAGACAAAATAGCAATACAAAGTATTTCAATGAATTTAGTATTTTCTGTTCATTGTGTAAGTCATATCATAAACATATCTTTATTTAAGAAAAACATATCTTCATTAGAAAACCATATAAAAGACGGTTGGTTTATCCTTAAGTAACTAAAAAAAACTTGCCCTTATAAATTATATTTACAATGGCTATGAACATTCATATAGTATACAAATAAATACTAAACTAGCAAACAATAACCAAACTTTAAAATTCATTTTAACCAATTTTTTAAGATGTATAAAATTGTTAAATCATTTTAATATTTTTTCTGTTATGATCAAAAAAGTATAAAATAACAAAATCAAACATTTTTTATGCAATAAATAAGTTTATTAGTTTATTATATAAACTCTGGTCTTTCAAAAAAATATTACAAAGTTTAAACACATCTTCTATATTCTTATTAAAAGAGCAAAGATAATAAAATTGACAAAATTATGCCCTTATTTGTTCCCAACATTGATGCCATAAGTGAATGTTTATATTTTTTAACGCTTCATTGTATTATTAAGCATTCGGGGAAAAGAGTTCTAAATCATGAGAACTAGCAAAACAAATATAAAAAATGGATACACTAGTAGAGATTCAAAGTAAACTAACACTTCTATTTTGTGTAAAGATGACTAAAGATTTTTCATTTTAACGCTCTATATTTGTTTCTGGAATAAATGAAATTCAAGGGAGATAATTTTCGTATTAATCCAAAACACCACGCTTCTGGTTAGTTGAGAACGGTTGCCAGTTTTTTTAGTTACTCAAGAAGGAGCAACCAAGATAACACAAACTCTTCTTTATTGAAATAATTATACTACGAGGCAGTTTTAAGTTTTTAATAACACAATAGGGCAATTTCTTCTATACAGACACTTTTTACTAACTTATTACATTTCATTTAGCTTTTAAAGTTAAAACAGAACTATATTGTAAGTAGTAAGACCCACTATCATCTCTTTCTTATTTTTCTCTTTCTTCTTCGTCGTCTTAATATTTTTTTCATACAACTAATATGCTTCTTCAAAATTTTTGTTCAATAAATCTTATATTTAATCTTTATCTCTATTTTTTGTGTATCTTTTAAGATATGTTGAGCTTTATTTCTGATGGTGGTATAACAGTGATTATATGGCGGCGACATCGACGGCGGGGATCGTTTCAAGCTCAGCCATGGTGTCTTTATCTTCTTGGGTTGCCATGTTTTGTTGTTGCTCTAAAATCGCTGGTGAATCTTAGCTAGCTCAATCTCCAAATCACTGTGTTTGTCAATCTCGTGGTGTCACACGGTGATGAATCTCGTCCATCGCGTTCTCACATCGACTCAATCCTTTGCGTCGTGTCTTAGTTCTTGCTTCCTAATCGTAATTTATCATCTTCGTTTCCCTCTCGCGTGCTTTTCAACTGTCATGAAAAGCTTCAGAGCAACAATGGTTAATTTTAGTGTTTTTGCACCTTCGGTCCCTTAACTTTTATACCATTCGATTTTAACCCCAATATTATTTAAACGTGTAAATTTCTTTTCAATTTTGTCAATAAACTTTTGAATTAGTATTTTAGCCTCTATCATATATAAATGAATACACAATTAGAATATATACACAAAATGCAGCCTAAATAATATAAATGAAATAAAACAAGATACCCAAAATCATTAAAATCTTAAGATATTATAAAGTCTTTAATCACTTAATTTTCACATGAATTACTTATGTTTATGCTCGACGATGGTAGTTGATATTAGACGATATTGGTCATTCAAATATTCAAACTTGCAAATGAATGATAAAACCTATTCGGTGTACAAATGAGCCGGTGTACATACGAGCTTTTATGAAATATTGTACATATGGACAATAAAACATATGTGTACACATTGACGATATAACATCATAAAATATCATAGAGTCTTGAATCACTTACGTTTCACATGAATCCTAAATGAATCACTCGTATTTATGCTAAACGATTTGAGTTGCTATTAGAAAATGTTGGCCGTTATAATATTCAAAACACTAAATTTATGTTAAAACTTACTTGGTATAGAAACCTATTTTACTGTACAAATAATGAAGCTTGCAAATATTACAAATTTATCAAATCTACAGGTGAATCATTACACAAGTTTTATCAGTGTACATGTTTATTATTGTACATATGGATAATGAAATATGTATGTACAACATGACATGAACATATAAATATTCAAGAATCATCGTACCTGTGGATAACACAATGCTAAATGCATCTAAACAACAACTATACTCAAAATCATAAGATTATCAAATAGGGTCGACGAACTATTTCCCCACGAGAACTATCATATAGCATCAGATACCCACCAAACTATGACCTAGTGTCAAATCTCCATGATTTGAAAGTTATAAACTTATTTCTCCATGAATTAATAATTTTGAATGTAATTCTCCCCGAACCAATACTTCAAAACTTAATTACCCATAGACCATGGTTTTAATTGGTTTATTATCAACCAAATAGTTTAAACCGGCTAAACCAAACTAAAATATATTTTTAACTATTTTTATGTAAGACTATTGTTTCTTTTCTTGTTAAAATTTCAAAATATATATATTTTTGAACTTCAAAAAATCTTTCCTAATTTTTTTACTTATTTGCATTTTTAAAAATTTAAAATATATGTTTTGTTGAATTTTGACAAAAAATCAATTTTTTTATCAATCACATGAAAAGTTATAAAATTATGAATATTTATTGATAAAAATGATTCTGGTAAAATTCAACAAAACTAGATTTTTTGACATAAATTCTTTATCAAAATTTGATTTTTTTTCTTTCACATTTCAAAAAAAATAAAAATTTACAAGCTTATTTGTTCATTGTTATTTTATTAAACTTACAAAATGAAATCTTGATGTAATTTTTTTTCTTTTAAATTTCAGAAACACACAATAATATATATCTAAAATTTCCTTAAGTTAAAAAATAGGGCAAATCTCCCAAATAACCCTTTTTGAAGTTTTTGTCAAAAAAATAACCTTCAAGAACAAAAATGACAAATCTACCCTTTTTTTATTTTCAAAATTTTTTTTTCTCAATTTTAAACCTCAACCCCAAAACCCACACCATAACTCTAAACCCTAGGTCTAGATTAGTTAACCCAAGGGTTAACAAAATGACTAATATACATTTATACCCCTTGGGTTAACTAATCTAGACTTAGGGTTTAGAGTTATGGGGTGGGGTTTTGGGGTTGAGGTTTAAAGTTGAAAAAAAAAATTAATTTTTTGTAAATAAAAAAATGATAGATTTGTCATTTTTGTTCTTGAAGGTTATTTTTGTGACAAAAACTTTTTTAGTGTTATCTTAGGGTATTTCTCTAAAAAATATCTATATTTGAAATTTCAACAAGAAGATAAATCATATTCTATATTAAAAATTGTTTAAAATGAATTTTGGTTTGGTTTAATCGGTTTAACTGTTTGGTTAATAATAAACCAATTAAAACCATGGTCTATGGGTAATTAAATTTTGAAGTATCGGTTCGGGGAGAAATACATTCAAAATTGTTAATTCGTGGAGATTTGACACTAGGTCATAGTTTGGTGGGGATCTGATGCTATACGATAATTCTCGTAGGGAAATAGCTCGTCGACCCTATCAAATATCATAATTTGAACAATGTACAGATAAATTGTTGTACATGTTATTTTCTTGCATAATGTTGTACACGTGGACACTGAAATATATGTGTACACTTTCACGATATTTGACACACTGAGTATGTTACAAGTATCATTCCCTGAACTAAATTAATATTAATGTCTCTTAAAATTATATACATTTATCAAATTTTATTTTAAAAATTTGTAGTTCTAAACTCATATCTGATTAATCTTTGTTTTTGTTTAACTTTTTATGTCTGGATCTACTACCAAACTTATGTTTTTGAATTCTCAAGGATTACATTTTACTAAATAGGTGTACATGTCAATCATTACATAAGTTTAGTGGTGTACATGTGAATCCTTAAAACAGTTTTTTTTGTAAAACCTTGTTTCCATTCTATATACGCCAATGTTAGATGTTTTAATAGATTATTAATCATGTATACATGATGCTTTTTGACTGTGTGATATGTATATAGAATGGAAACAAAATTTTATCGAATTTTGCCATCTAAGTCAAACCTTACAAATTTAGCTTTCATTGCATACGTATCTGTGCATGTGAAATCTTTTTCCACATACCTCTTCACATCGACCTGTTTCAATATGAAGATATGCTTCAATGTAAAAAAATGTTATTCTTGTGTACAATTTTTTGTGTACATTTTGTGAAATGTACACGTGTACATCGAAAATGAACCAACATATGTGAAGAAGTTGTACACATATAGGTGGATTACCGGTTGTTTACTAGCAATACCAAAAATACATAACAAAATAGATCAAGTAAACTTGAAATTGGTGTAAATGACAATAGGTGCACACATGATTTTATGTGTTATTCATATCTAATGATTATTGGCTTTTGATTTCAGTTTATTTAATTTATAATGCAGTTAACTATGTGCATATGTGGGATCAATTTCATTAATAAAGAGTTGTAGAACATAATTGGTCAATTTTGGGCTAAATCAAAGAGTTAATTGTTTATTTTGAAAGTTTGGAGATAAAAATGAAAGAAATAAGAAAAATAAGGACCAATCGTGCAATTAAAATTTTGAGACAAATCGGTAAATAAACATGAATCGGAAGATCATATGTGTAAATAATCACAATTTGACCATTGTTGCTTTAATCAAGTTTTCTCTTCGAGCGGTGAAATGACAATGATAATTTTGGCAAGATCAACTCCGGTTACGAGCATGACAACCACGACAAGGAGGAGACAACTTGACTTTGATGTGAATTGCAATAGAGCTCTGTCGAAATGGATCTCGCGGTTTGAGTTCGAACGGAACTCTCCGACTGCTCCGTCACGTATTGCTTTTTTAATCGACAATAGAGCTCTTCAGAAGCTTACGATAATGATGTGTCCCTCACCACCGTTTTTTGCAAGATTAAATTATTGTTGATGTCTGCTAAAAATGGTGAAGAAGATGACATTAATATGTGGGTCCTATTAACTTTATTTTAGTTACGTTCTAGTTAGAAAAAAATGGAACAAGTTAAGAAAAAGTGCACTAGGAGCAGAAAGTGTCTTACAGTGTCATAAAAACTCAAAAACTGCCTTAAAGTGTAAATCACTCTTCTTTATTTTGCCATAGTCAAAGAAATTACTATTCAATAGAATTTCATGCTGTTTTTTTTGGAGTAACCATAGTTTGCACAAAGAGTTCCATCACCATCAAATGAAGAACTATCAACGATTGAAGCCATGAAGACATGTCGCCACCATCAACATTAGATATGTCAATCACCTTTTCTAAATGGTTCAATTGAACCAAAATTTTTGTCTTTCCAAATTCTTTGGAAGAAAAACACAAAAGAACAATCAAAATATTTGTCTGCTTCAAAACAAATAGCAACCAAACAAAGTGACCCGAAGCAAAGCAAATCAAAGAAAAAAAATCAAAACGAATTAAACAAGTTGATGTCAAAGTTGGAGAAGTCTCTGACTATCGGCTTGAAACTATAGAAATAATTTTTTTCTCTTTCGACGGTTAACATTGATCTCAAGTTTTTTTCCGGTACCAGTAATGGTACGTAGAATAGAAAATTAGTGATCATGAGAATGTTCTATGTTAAATGGACAGAAATTGAATCGGTTAGATTTAATTATCCCACTACGCCTATGTAAATGTAAACTATAATAATGTAAATCGGTTTACCGTATATAATATGGTTATGTTTTTTGACATTAAAATGTTGTTCTATTACTTTAAGACAAGAGGTATTTTAGGGATCTAAACCGGAATAGAACGACCAATAAAAACTAGATTACAGTAGAAATTTTTAGCCATCTTCGCCAATGAGTATGCCTTCGTGTTACGCGATCTCGGGATTTAGAAGATCTTGAAGTCGTGGAATCGCTGTCAAATAGATAAGAACTCATGCAGCTTTGTTGAGAATCCTGGCCAATCCTTTGGGCTTTTGATCATCGAAATCAAGTCCATGCAGTCGGTCCCAAAGTGCTGGCAAGACGTATGGTTGATCATATTCTCCATTGCCCACATGAAAGCCTCAAGCTCTGCATGTAACGATGATTGCCTTCTTTCTTCATTACTCAATCCCAGCAATTGCTCTATTCCATTTCTATCCAACCATATTCAACCATATCCAGCCATATCCAATTGATCACAGTCATGTTACATTAGCATAAACTTGATTGCTTAATACTTGAGGATGTCTATGTTAAACCCAAAGTAGTATGTACCGTGTAGGATAATAGGCCCTGAGCATTTGGGGTCCTAGTCTGTTTTCATTTTTTTCTAATCGGGTCGATTTTTTGGGTTTATCAAAATCAGTCTCATTCGGATTATATGGAAGTTCGCTTTGGGACCAGTTCGAGGTTAGTAAATCTTCAAAGAACCGGTACAACCAGATGTACTTTCGGGTTCGGGTCCCAATCGGTTCTTCAATTTAAAAATATATGATTTGTACCCACTTTGTAACTAAAACATAAGTAAAATTAATTCAAAAATAAAAAAAAGGAACATCAAATGTGATCATTCAAAATCAAACGAAAGATAAACATAGTTATTGATAAAAAACCAATTAAATGAAGACAAAATAAAACCAAGTCTCATGAAATGAGAAACATTATTTATGAAAACAGAACCAAAACCTAAAAACTTCAAGCTTCAATCGCCGCCTTCAATAATCAACATTCAATTTTCAATCATCAAGACGCTGAGCCTGAAACTGTGAAACAGAAAACCTAACGACAAGAAATTAAACATACATTAAAAGATAATAAAGAGAAACTATATTTCGAGAAACACACATCTTTCTCAAGTCGATCTAACCAAAATCTATAGTAAGCTAACTATTAATAGTAAACACAAACATTAATGCTAACCAAATACCAAAATATATATTAAGCTAAGTATTTGAGTTAATTATTCATCTAATAAATAATTATTTTAGATATTCAATAATATCTTAGCATATTTTGAATATATATTAGGAATTGAGATCATGTTTGATATAAGTTATTTTTTGGGATTTTAAATTTTTCGGGTTCTATCTGATATCCATTTAGTTTCGGGTTCAGTTCGATAATACACATAACCCAAAATACCATAAACAAAATCCAATCGATATTTATGTCGGGTTCAGATTGGTTTGGATTCATTTTTATTGGATCGGGTTTGGTTTGAGTTTTCGAGTTTAGTTTATTTACCCAACCCTAAGCATAACATGATTATGTTATTGCAATGTTGGTATAACATTGAAAACAAATCTGTAAAATATTGGTATAAATAAATAATTGTTAACGAATCACAAAATTAGGTATATTTCGGTTATTTCCTTTCTCTGCTCTCCATCGGTTACTTCCTTTATTTTGAAATATAAATATATGTCTAAACATATGTATTTCGCTTTGATGACAGCAAAAAAAAAATATTTCGCGTTATTTGTTAAGCTACTAATGAATTGATCTTTTTGTAATAATTTTGTATGGTGGAATTTTTTTAAATGACTCAATTTTAGTAGAGGCTTTGGTCGACTTTGATCATCCTCCAGAGCACTCTCTCACTCTCTTGAAAAACAATTATGGAAAGAATTATGGAAGGTTAAAGCCCCACCAAAAATAAAACATTTTATGTGGCGCGCTCTATCTGGTGCTTTAGCGGTAAAACAACGATTGAATACTCGGGGGATTCCGGTAGACCTAACATGTTCAGTATGCGGTAATGCGGCAGAAAGTATATGTCACGTTCTCTTTACTTGTTCGAAAGCACGTGCTACCTGGGAACAAGCTAACTTCCCCATACCGTTAGGTGGTTTTTCTCGGAATTCAACGTTCTTAAATTTTGTGCATCTTATCATGATTGTCAAAAAATCAACAACGGATATTCATACAAGGAATGTTTTCCCTTGGTTGTTATGGGAAATTTGGAAAGCTAGAAATGCCTTTGTTTTTGAAACCAAAGATATTGAGGTTTCTTTTATTGCTAAGAAAGCCTATGAAGAGGAATCAACATGGTTTGATACATTTTCAGGAGAAAAGGATAATGTTTTGGAGGTTCCTTCTGTAATGATTCGATGGCAAAAACCACCCAAGGGTTTCCTCAAATGTAATGTTGGTTCCTCTTGGTTAAACTCTAACCGCCCTAGTTGTGCTTCATGGATCTTACGAGATGAAAATGGGTGTACAGTTATGCATAGCCGTCGGTCTTTTTCTTATATGCGCACAAAGACAGAGACTGATTTGTGGTCTCTTTTTTGGGCGGTGGAATGTGTCCACAATATGCATTTCTCTAATATCATTTTCGAGACTTCCTCCGAGACCCTCCATGACGCACTCACACATCCAAATGGCCACCTCATTTTCAGCCATATTCATCATAATATTTCTTTCCTCCTCGCCAGGATAGATTCATGGAGTTTAGACCACGCATTTCGAGAGCGCAATGAAGCAGCAGACGCTATTGCTATAAGTGTCACTCGCGATAACCGTCACCAGTCGTACATCGCCCGTAATGCACCCGTTTGGCTTCATCACCTACTTGCTTTGGAGGCTCAGCTATAAGGTTTTGGGTGAGGTTCTCTTTTTCGTTATCCGTTGATGTCTTCTGATATCTCCTATCTTCTCTGTTTTTCCCTTTTGTATTTTTTGAAAATTTTCTTTGTACCATTGCACCAGTGTTATAAAAAAAAAAGTTTAAGGAGTGTGTATGATTGGTTTCCCTGTCACTATCCGCAAATGCAGTTTTTTCAGGAAGTAGCGGTTGTTGGTGTTTTGCAACAATCATAGAAAACACTATAAATCGCTTTAAACCACTATAAACCTCTAAAATCTAAAAACTAGTTCTAGCTAGCTAGCGTTTGTGGTTGCAGACGAATGAGGGAGAATAATTTTTTTTTAAAAAAATTTATAAATATAAATATAAAAATATTCAATTAAAAAATAATATAAATACCAATATATATATATATATAAATATTATATTTTAATTAATATTATAAATCTTTAAAAATATTTTCTATATTTTTTAATTTAAAGTATAATTATTAATATAATTTTTATATTTATTAATATAATTTTTATATTTTTATAATTATATAAAATATAAATATTGATAATTTATTATTTAATCACTACTACAGTTGATAGTTAACAAGCCATAAGTACGTAACAATTTATAACTGTTGTACCAGTCGTTTGAATCTCTTAACAATGCTTAAAATTGCAATAATCAGTGTACGTAAATGTCCATAATTGCTGCGGTTACACCAATCAGGCCCGGATAGTTTATCGGCAGAGATGTCGAATACCATAATGTAATCAAATAAAATATGCTTTTTATTTTGGTGTTTGTTTTGTTATTCTTGTTTTTTGAAGGCTGTTTTTCTTGGATTTTTGGTTGGTAATAATTTGTTCTTATAATTTTAGATATTTATTCGTAATGCTGTGTATTCTAATCTTATCATCATATATTTTCGGCAAATCTTATCTATCTAACATGAGAAATTTCAAGTTTCTCTCAGATTTGATTTTTTTTTTAATCGATCAATCATGCACATGAAGGAAAAGATGATAGTATTTGTTTTATATCTGAATCTATATCGAATATGGTAGTTTTCATTCGGCACTCAATGATTTGGGAGTAAAATGATTACCCAAAACACTATCAATTAAGCAAACTTAGCAGTGATTAATAAATACTAAGATTTCCATTATGATCAATCAGACAACTAAGAAACAAAATATTCGTATTCATCAACTTAATCCGTTAATAAAGATTTTTAATTAAATTTAGAATAGTTTTTTCAAATCTAGTATATTATTAAAATAAAAACAGGTTATTTTACAAAAAGAAAAATTAAGAAGAAAATCATAATCGACAGAAGATATAAATATCCATTATACAAGTTAACCTCCAAAAAGAAATGATATTATTTTACCAAAAAAAGAAATGATATTTTGATAGTATTTGTGCCCATGGAAAACAAAAAAAAAATCTGTAAAATCAGAATACAATCAGGAGGTCTGTCATTACAATTTGTTTTCCTTTCGCGTTGTCTTTTACCATAAATAAATAAAAAAGCTATAAAATGATAACAAAATATAAATCATTAAACACAAATAAATCCCAATAATGAGGTAAGTATCATTATATCAGTTACTACTAAATAGATTAACGCAGCAAGAAGGAAGAAATCTGAGAGTGAATGCTTTCTTCGAACGCGCTCTCTCTCTAACACTTCTTATTCTCTCTCTCTCTCTCTCTCTCTCTCTACACACACCTCTTCGTCTTCGTTATCTCCTCTCAGAAGAGACTATCACTGCAAGTGGAAGCTATATTCACTTGTAAGCATCAATTTAGGGATCTGACGCCTTCCTGGATTCTCGATTGCTCCTCCGAGTCTCAGCTTTTTCGATTGGAGCTGCTGAAAAATCTGGTGATTTGGTAAGAACTAGGTCTCGATTAAGCAGCTTCCATGATCAATTTCACCGTGAAAGTTTGAAACTTTTGATTTGGGTTTTTTGTCTGTGTGTGGATTTGAGCAATTGAGATTGAATGGGTTCTCTTTATGGGTTCATCATCTGCTGCTTCTGGGTTTACTTGGGTTTCCTTTAATGGAACTTGTCTGTGTAGATCTGTTGAAAAGGTTGAAACTTTAAGTTTACTGTTGGCAGTGGATCTCAGACTAGCTAAGGTAGAAGATGATCACATTCATTTTTTGAAAGCTATCTCAGTAACGCTAAGCTGTACGATGAGATTATCATAGATATAATCACTCAGAATCATAGGTTTTGTTAGTTACTATCAGAATGTTCTTCTGGGAATGCTGGAGCTGAAACCCTAACTTTGTGTTTTATTTTTTGTAATCAGATCTTTCAGCTGCTTCTCTGAATTGGTCAGACGCAAGTGGGATTATTAAAATGGCGTTTAAATTGGGACTTCTTTTCTATTGTTGACCTCTGTTGGGTCAACCGAGTATGATCTCTGAAGTGGTCAAAAGGATAGTTACTTTCTAGTGTGGACTGTGGAACGAACAACATCTTTTAAAAAGGAAAGAGTTATATAGTTTGCTGGAAAGATCATGCCTTGGTGGAGTAAACATTCATCAAAAGATGAAAAGAAGAAATCTAACAAGGAGAGCATCATCGATGCCTTTAATCGGAAACTGGGGTTTGGGTCTGAGGATAAGTCTAGTTGTCGTTCAAGAAAGTCACGTAGACGACGTGATGAGATTGTATCAGAAAGAGGAGCTATATCTAGACTACCATCAAGATCTCCATCTCCTTCTACCCGGGTTTCTCGGTGTCAGAGCTTTGCAGCAAGATCTCCTGCTGTACCTCTTCCTCGTCCTGCTCTCCGTACTACTGTAACTCGCATTGATTCTGGATCACAGAGACCAGGTTCCAATGCAAGTTTGCCACTTCCAAAGCCCCATGGTGGTGCTTCTAATGTGCCTGATAATATCGCTGCTGAGGCTGATTTTACCACTGCTTCTGTGTCTAGTGGAAGCTCTGTGGGTGACAATCCATCTGATTCTATTCTTAGTCCATTGGCTTCTGATTGTGAAAATGGAAACAGAACAGCACTAAACACTTCTTCGAGGTGAGTTTTGATATGTATTAGTTAATATTCATTTTATCACACTTGTTGTTTGTAAGTCTCATCCAGGCTAGAGAATGCTTTGAAGATTTTTATCTGATTTGTTGTTATCCTACTCTATATATATAGGGATCAGCCCATGAATAGTAACAAAAACTCAGCTGAGATGTTCAAGCCTGTGCCAAATTTTTCCAGCAAAAATCGGAGACCTCTGGGGACACATGTGAAGAATCTACAAATCCCAAAACGGGACCTAGTGCTCTGCAGTGCTCCAGATAGCTTGTTGTCTAGTCCTTCAAGGAGTCCAATGAGATCCTTTGTTCCAGATCAGGTCTCAAACCATGGGTTGCTGATTGGCAAACCATATCCAGATGTTTCCTTGCTTGGATCTGGACAGTGCTCGAGCCCAGGTTCAGGTTACAACTCGGGCAACAATTCCATTGGTGGAGATATGTCTGCTCAGCTGTTTTGGCCTCAGAGCAGGTGTAGCCCTGAATGTTCTCCTGCGCCTAGCCCAAGAATGACGAGTCCTGGTCCTAGCTCTAGAATACAGAGTGGTGCTGTTACGCCTCTTCATCCTCGAGCTGGAGGATCAACAACTGGCTCTCCTACTAGACGGCTTGATGATAACAAACAGCAAAGCCACCGTCTGCCTCTCCCGCCGTTATTGATATCAAATACTTTTCCGTTGTCTCCGACATATTCAGCAGCTACATCGCCGTCTGTCCCTCGTAGTCCAGCAAGGGCAGAGGCTACTGTAAGCCCTGGATCACGATGGAAAAAAGGGAGATTGCTGGGGATGGGCAGTTTTGGACATGTGTATCTTGGTTTCAACAGGTTTGTAATCTGCTACCTTTGTCTCATATGATGGTCAACTTTATTGGTGGAAATCTCAGTTTTCATGGTAGCAATAAATTAATTTGCACTCTTCACAAGTGATTGAGTAGGCGAGTTTCATGTTTTGTTTCTTTCCCACTCCTGGTTTGATTAGCTATGTTTTCTTCCTCAGTGAAAGTGGTGAGATGTGTGCAATGAAAGAGGTTACTCTATGCTCAGATGATGCCAAGTCAAGGGAGAGTGCCCAACAATTGGGTCAGGTGAGTTACAAATCATCATCTATTTGGAACAACAATTAGCTGCTCTTTTGAGTGAAGTTAGTCTCTTGAGTTTGCTAACATTTCCGTTTCTTTTCCAATAATTGTCTCTCACAGGAGATTGCAGTTCTAAGCCGTTTAAGACACCATAATATAGTGCAGTATTATGGCTCTGAAACCGTAAGTCTTAGAAATATTTTTTGGGTCTTTCTGTTCTCTGATATCGATATTGTTAGCCGTTTCAGCTGAACTACTTCGTGGAAATGACTATGCTGCTTTTACTTTCTTGTCCCATACAGGTAGATGATAAGCTCTATATATATCTGGAGTATGTCTCTGGTGGTTCTATCTATAAGCTTCTTCAGGAGTATGGACAGTTTGGTGAGAATGCAATCCGTAATTATACACATCAAATTTTATCAGGGCTCGCGTACTTGCACGCTAAAAACACTGTTCATAGGTGAGCCTTCTATCCATTCTTCTGATTCATGGGTTTCCTTCACTGGAGAATCAAGTGAACATGGATTTTGACTTTGTTCAGGGACATCAAAGGAGCAAATATATTAGTGGATCCTCATGGACGGGTAAAAGTGGCTGATTTCGGAATGGCAAAACATGTATGGATATGCTCTCTTCAATCTTGTGCCCTTGTTTTGTTTGAAGTTTTTCTTCAACCCCAGCTAGTCATGTTTGCATAACTTTTATACAAATTCATGAACAAAATGCAGATTACTGCGCAATCTGGTCCTTTATCATTCAAGGGAAGCCCATATTGGATGGCACCTGAGGTAAGTATGCTGCTAACAAACATTGGTGTCATATTGATCGTCTATATTCTGATGCTTTATACCTTGCGATATGGATATTAGGTGATACAGAATTCAAGTGGCAGTAACCTTGCGGTCGACATATGGAGTCTAGGATGTACTGTTTTAGAAATGGCTACAACGAAACCTCCATGGAGCCAGTATGAAGGGGTTAGTGAATTATAAGTGTTGAAAAACAAGAGATTGTGTGAAGTGAATCCTTTCCATCCTCATGCATGCGTGATCTTTACAGGTTCCTGCTATGTTCAAGATTGGAAACAGCAAGGACCTTCCGGATATCCCTAATCATTTATCTGAAGAAGGAAAGGATTTTGTGAGAAAATGCTTACAAAGAAACCCCGCAAATCGTCCAACAGCTGCTCAGCTTTTAGAGCACGCTTTCGTTAGAAACATAATGCCGTTGGAAAGGCCTCTTGTAAGTGCAGAGTCTGCAGAATCTATGAATGTAGTAGCTTCAAACACCATGAGATCACTGGTATACAATCTCGTGTTTTCCTAAGTTCTAAGTTCTTGATGCTTCTGGTTACCTGACAAATCTGTCTGTTTTTAGGACATTGGACACGCAAGGAGCCTCCCGTTAGACTCGGAAGACACAAGCAATTACCAGCAGAAAGGATTAAAACCTGGCTTGGGATTCAGGTACCTTATCAGCCATTCCATTTCTTACCTTCATTTTACAAGCATCTAAACATCTTTGTGGCCTAAACTTCATCCTTTTGGTTACAGTACATCCCAGTCTCCTAGGAACATGTCATGCCCGATATCACCAGTGGGTAGTCCAATCTTTCACTCCCATTCGCCGCACATTAGCGGAAGAAGATCTCCATCCCCAATATCTAGTCCCCACGTTCTCTCTGGCTCATCAACGCCTTTAACCGCGGGCGGTGGAGCCATCCCTTTCCATCACCAAAGACAAACTACAATCAACTTGTTGCAAGAAGGGATAGGATCAAGCAGAAGCCCGGGAAGTGCAGGAAACTTCTACAACAACAGTTATTTTCAGGAGCCTAGACAGCCTAGGAGTAGTCCAAGGACGCCTCCTCATGTATTTTGGGACAACAACGGTTCAATCCAACCAGGGTATAACTGGAACAAGGACAACCAGCCAGTCCTGTCTGATCATGTGTCACAACAGCTATTAAGCGAGCATCTGAAACTGAAGTCCCTTAATCTGAGACCTGGTTTTTCAACACCTCCCGGTTCGACAAACAGAGGACCCTAACCAAACAAACATAGAGCTGGCAGAGACTCATCCCTGTCTTGGGAATCACAAGGAGGCCTGAAGGGTTAGAATCTGAGGGTTTAGGGTGAATGAGGCGTGAGTCAACCATTGGATAATATCAAGAACTGAGGATTCGTTTTTTTTTTGTTTTGTTGGAAAATCTGAAGAGCTCGTTATCTTGTCTTGTCTTTCTTTTTCTCTGAGGATAGATGGAAGTGAGAGAGGAGAGAGATCAACAACCAAAAAAAATTGATTTGTGTATAGAACAGAAATTCAATCTTTCATCTAATTCGTCTCTTTTTCTCGCTTTCTTTTTTATATGGCTTGATTTGTTGCTGATGAGGAGAGACAGAAGAGAGGGCAAACAGCTTAAAACTTAAACATTTGATGTTATCTAAATTTTGTATTAATTACATTATGAACTTGTTGAATTGTCATCACCTAACATCATTTTATTGTTTATGTGGCAGCATTATAAAAATCATAGATTAATAATTTATTCTCTAGATAAATTTATTAACTTACCATAAGACCTCACACTAATCATGGTCAACCCACATTAATAGTGCCACTCATTATTAATCACCGTGAACCCACATTAATATATCAACATACGATAACCTCTTTGTATCCCATATAACAAAGCTTCTTATGACATTTACATAAAGCAATCCCAGCCACTAATGAGCCTAAAGCAACCAACGTTCATTCGTGCATACATTCAAAAGCCTTGATCCATTTTTAGAGTAGTATTCAGTGAACTAAAACTAAAATGTTTAGATTTTTAGATTACAGGCATCACGAATGGACTTATTATTTTATATTTGCACATTTTACTCACTCAAAAACAATATAGAAGACCTCCTTCAATAGAATGGTTCCACTGCTCCTTTACCATAATCCTAAATTTATTAATATCAAAACTAACTCATTCCATCAGCGATGAGGAAAATAATGGAGTCATGTATTAGTAATTTCCAAATTAATCATGGATGTCATCCGAACTATGTCATATAACGGTATAGGTATCGTACAACAACATATTGCTTTAGGTGTTATTAAAAAGAAGTGTTTTGTACAAAGAAAAAAGTTTGTCTAACTATACCAAATATGAATGTGTTAAACATCTCATGTATAAGAATGTGTCAATTACAACATTAAATATATGATTCATCATACCACATATATGAAGTAAAATATAATATGGCAGAAACTATACAATTAAGTTTAATTGATTTTAACAATAATAAATAGATCAATCTGTAATTTTTTAAAACTTGAATTCGATCTGAAAAACAATTAACCCGATCCAACCCAAATCTATTGATCTGATCCGATTCAACAATAATATCACTTGTCTCAAAAAAAAGTTATGGTTCGAAAAACAAAGAAATTTCCAGAAACTGAATTTTTTAATTTATTTAATATAATTAGGTGAGATTTAATATAAAATGGATTAAAATTTATCTAATTTAAGAGGGTTAATTAAGGATTAAGATATATCCCAAACGCAATTTACTAAGATGTTGTCGGTCCTTCGAATAAGAAACAAGATAGTAAGGCAGAACATGCACCGAACAGCAATGTTCAAAATCATGATTTGCTTCATCGACACTCGGAAAGAGAAGATTTGACGACCCAAAAATCAACGAGTTGAAAAAAAAACAAATTGCATATGTGGAACTGAAATTGGCAATCGTCTGATACAAATGATTTATGCAAATTAAATTGAACATATTGTAAATTTTTGTACTAATCCTTATCCCCAACTTGATGTTTTAAAAAAAGGTTGAGCAGCAATTACTTTATAATATAATCTCTAATCCTAACTTGATGTTTAGAAAAGGGGAAATGTTTTTTCTTATTTTTCTATAAGTGACGAGATTCACCAGAGTGACATAAAAATTTAGTCCATCAATCCATGATATATTATTGGCCCACTCAATTATATTCGCAGGTGGGCCAGTCCAACAACTTTGGTTGGGGAGGTAATCGTATCCATTATATATTAATTATGAGGTATTATAAACAAGTTTTGGTAGTTGGTAGCCACGTGTTATCACTATAATGAGTTTTAGAATTTTTAGAAAAATATGTTGATGCGTCTAAACATATATTATAGCTTTTATTAAACTAACTATCAAATTAATTAGTACTATATAAAAAAATATTATCTATTTTTTCTTAAATAAAAACTACATAATTAATTAGTATTATTAACAAATATATAAAAATTAATTATTTTGAATAATAAATATTTGATAACAATGTTTGTATCCTACATCATTTTGTTTAATTTTGTATTTTAAAAAAAAAATAAACAATCATTAAGCATATAATAAAAAAATACTATTTCTTTTTTATGCTATATTTTAAATTTTTAAAACGCTTATAAATTATTGAGACTAAAAAAATCCACAGGAAATTTTTTATGATCGATGGTTTAAAAATTTCCTTATTATAACAAGATACAAATGATCATAAAATCATATAAATATGAAAAAATTGTTTTTATTTTTGTGCTTACTCTAATTTAATTATATACGTAATAGTTATTCGTTTTTCAATGATTCAATATATTTATTATTGCATAATACATAAATGAACACAAAATAAATAATAATATATGAATAATTTATATATATAATTAATGTTTATTCCGCACAAATGCAGATTTTAAATGTTATTTGATCATATTATTTGAAAAATACAATTCTTTGTATCAAATAAGCTGGTAAATTATAACATCCGAATGATATCACTGAAACCCAAAATAAATTAAATAGATTGAAAATAAATATGTCGACCAACAAAACTTTATTCATTAACATTATATTGACGGTCCTAACTATACGTTCAGAACTTATGACATAATGGTTAAACAATAAAAAAATAATTTAAATTAGTATTCAAAGATTATTATATTAATTTATACTTTTCATCCAGCGCAAAGCACGGTTCCAATGCTAGTTTATATTGTAAGAGAGAGTCCCAAATTAGATTTTTTTTTTCCGCCAAATGGAATATATTCATAAACATAAAAACAGAATACAAACAAGAGCCCATAGGAAGCGGCTACAAAGTCCATAAAGAGCGACTACTTAAACCCACACTGGGGTGACACTAACCCACACAGGGGTGACCAACAAGCTGAAATACAAAGAGTACTACAAACTGAAAGAAAAGAGACCCAACACCGATACTAAATCCCATAAGAAGGAAAACTAATTCCCATAGGAAGGGACACTACAACCAATCCAACAAACACAAAGGCGGTGGACATAAAAACCGCGCAAAGAGTGGATAGAGAGTTTAGCAAATGAGAGAACGCCTTAGAAGTGGACCGAAATCGAGATTTTCGTTGCTGCCTATAGCCTTGCCAAACGAAAAAACTGCCTCTTAAAACACGACTTATCGTTGCTGCCTACGCACGACACACGATAACGTCCCAGAACTCAAACCTTGAGACTTCAAAACCCGACCGGTAGAACCGCTTCACAGTTCGTAAAACCGACGTCTAAAGATAAGACGCGAAACGCATCCAAAAAACTCCACACATGAAACCCAAGCACAAACTCCACTAGGACGAGGCCTTACCAAACGGATATAACACCAACTACCGAATCGATAAACGATCTCAGCAAACTCCACTAAACGAAAATAATCAACTCAAAACATCTCAATCACCAACTAAACTCATAGACCATCAATGCTCTTCACTTAAGCATCACCCACCAGAACACAAAATTACCGAGAGCAAAGAGGAAGATCCTGCAACTGGAGACAAACCACGCCCCCACCACAGAGAACCTGCAGTGAAACCTCCTAGCTTGGTACCGCAACAACCCCGGAGCCCCTTCGAGAGCTTGGCTGACCAGCCTCAAAACACACGCCGTCGGGATCTAAGAAAAACGAACGGAAGAACACTGAACCTCCACAGTCAAACAAGACCCAACACCGGTGCAAGCCAAGCGATCTAGCTCACCCACCACGAGAATGAAGAGCAAGGCAGCGAGAGATGGGAACAAAACACTTTGAACGGCCAGATCTGACACCAAATCTAGACCGCCACTGCCCTACTCAACCAAAGAAACCGCTCGCCAACACCGCCTCCAAGCTTCATTGAAACTCCGAGCTAAAAACCGCTAGATCTGAATCCGCGGTGGCGAAGAAGCTTAGAGCTGCAAGAAAGGAAACACAAAGAGAAAAGATTGGGGAGAGGCGAAGGAGATGAGAAGCAAAAGGGGGGGGCGACCGGGGACGGAGAGGGGGCCGCCGGCCACCCAGATCGGGTTCTCTCTCGCTGTCGCAGTTGAAGTTATAAATTGTAGATAAAAAAGAAAACTTTTTAGTCCCAAATTAGATTACAAGCTAGTTTATATTGTAAGAGAGAACCCAAATTAGATTAAAGCCTACTCTCTTTCTAACTCTTACATTCCAGACGAGAAGGGAAAATGAAATTTGGTTACGAAAAATCAAGTCAGCAAGATATCTAGTATTATTTAGATTACAAAATCGTCCCACACAATGATAATATTGAGAGCTTAAACATGTTTGTACTACGTGTATATACAACTTTTTCAACACTCTTTCTCAGTTTCTCTTACAAACCATATAGACACAGAACGATCGTGTAATGACGATGTAAATAACATAAGCAAACATAGATTGAAGAGGAGTGGAGAGAATAAGAATCTTACAGCTTACGTTACATTAGTTACAAACCCGAAAGGCTTTTTTAATATATCTCTTGTATCCATTATTTCGTCTCATTACTCAGAGCACTGTTCAAGCCGGACATGGTGAGGACACGCCCTTTCTGGCTCTCCCTTTGTCCATAGAATCCAAAGATCGTCTCGTTTTCGAGCTAGCGTTATCATCGTTCCTACATTTTCATCACGAGAATTTCTCTCAATACTCATTCCATTCACGTTGTAGAGAGGGCAAAAGAAGAGAGAGAGAGAGATGTGGACAGGGTTTCAAGCTTACCCAGTGTGAAAGGGACAATGTAGAGCAATGCTGGTTGGCCGTGTCCATCCATTAGGTTCAGAGCCACGTAAGTAATCAGAAGACCTGCGGTTTTTAAATGATCAAACGATTGTTAATAAAATGAGATAGTGAGGTTATGCGGATTTGTGTGTGATTTTACCTAATCCGTAGGCAACCATCGCCCATATAAAATAGCCGGTTCGAAGAGTCTTGTTAGCTAACCAGTCATATCTGCAAAGAGCAAATGTTAGGAAAGCTTGGAACTCTGTGAAAGGAAACTACGTGGATAATTTATAAGATAGAGAGAGTGAAAAGCTTTTGGACCTGAGAGCAAATGCGATTAGCAAACCGGGCAAAAGAATATCACCGAATCCAATAATGCTGTAACCTCCCCACGGATCGAACATGCGTGGAATCTTCAGTAGCATAGGGATGCCATCTTCCCCGCTTTTATCACCACGTGCTACCTGCAAAGAAAGAAGTAACATTGTATTTTCAGGAACCTGTGAGGTGAAATGAAGATTTCTAAACGAGACTTCGAGTTTAGACATTGATGGATTCTCAGTGAAAATGATGGGTGGCTGATTGGTTGGTTACTTACGACAATCATTACGCTTTCGTGGAACAACTTCTTGGAGACAAACACCCAGAAGATATCGTACAAGAAGGCACAGCTGAGGAGAACTGTCCCAACCTGTTCCAACCGATATGTGGCATTATCAGAATCTTCACATACCTACAGAGACTTTTTGGAAACTCTTAAGATGGAAAGATTGGAATGAGAAATACCTTAAGATTTGGGACATGAACAATCTGTAATACTGTGATGATCAATGCGATCCCCTAGTCAATACAACAACAACGTCAAACTGCATCTGACAGAATTGGATTATAGTTGTAAATGAAATCATATGGAGACTGCAATCCTTACAAGAACATCCTGGCCAATCCAAGCTAAGGAACGCTCTCGGTAAACAGCCCATAGAACAGCAAAGACAATGCAGAAAGGAGAAACTGCAAGAGTCAAATAAGAGATAGGTCCAAGGAAAGGAACTTTTATGTAAGAATCTCCAGCACGTTTAAACCATCTACAAAAAGGAGAAAGAACACAATCAATGACATTCTCCAAGAAGTGTATTCTAGAGCATAGGACCATAGGTCTTGAAAGGAAACATGATTTTACCTTGATAGCAAAGCGACAAGGCAAGTTTGCAAACCCTGAAGATACAGAAGGTACACTATATTAGACATCAAATCGGTTTATATATTTAATTTAAGTATGCACTGGATTATGATCATAAGTCGGAAGAGACTCAAACTGAGAGGATGCAGAAAAAAAAAAGAATAGAACTCAAAATAAGTTGGTACCTCAACACCACCAATGCAGAAAACAACCACAAGAAGCTCCACAAACCAATAAGACATAAGCTTGTAAAGAACCACCAGGAAGCCCGAAGCAAGAAAAACGAAACAAATAGCTGAAAGGGTATTGATCTCCACAACACCACTACCCCCATCATTTGTGCTAGGGATTTCGTCTATAGCATCCTACATTTTTGTGGAAAAAAAAATTGATAAGAAGTAAGAATGATTACGTAGGAACAATAACACTGACAATAAAACCATAAACATCGCCATGTGAATGTTTTCTCAAAAGTAGACAAATGTCACAAGGAGGGGCCCAGTTCATTAGAAAAGCCATCCGTTACCTATCCATATCTTGGATGCTTATGTTGACACAACCTTCCCATATATAGAAAAGTAAACTGGTAAAGAAATGACCAAGTGTTTTCATTGTACTACATATGACTGTTCTTCCTCGGCCAAACCAAGTTACCAACTACTCTGTCCCTTCCAGCATTATTAGAATTGATTGCACAAGAAGGGGAAGAGACTTGATTATTGTCAGATTACGTTATCCTTAACTATTCAACTAAGTGTTCCTAGCCTAACACTAGTATTCCCAAATAAGTACAAACCTTGAGTAGCTTATCATGTTCAATAGCTGCTTCTCGGGCACTCCATGCAGACCAATAAGATGCACACAAAATGGTACCGATAGCCATTAACCACAAAAAGACTTCAGCTACATCAACAGCTGGTCGTCTTGGGGAGTAAAGTTGCACCGACACTACAAAAAGTACGGAAGATTCGTGAGTTGAACGATTCATACTAAACGAATGGTTCTGAAGCATATCGTGACTGAAAAAAAAATTCAAGCTAAACAGATTATCATATCCATAATGAGGTACCTTTAGAACTGTTGATAAGCATTTTTTCCAAGGTCGCACCAGCGTCTTGTGGGAGCATGACGGCAGGAATCTTAATGTCTAAATCCGTTTCATCCGGTTCACAAACCATTTTGTAAAGTTCTATCAAACAAACAAAACAAAAACATATACTCAGTATAAGTAATTGCTACAATAAGATCAAAGCAAAAAAAAACATTTTAACAGTCAGTATAAGTGGAAACAAGTTACAAACACACCTTTCTGGTTATTAATGATAAGGAGAGCAGAGGCACCAGCAGCTTCCGCATTATTAGCCTTAGCTGTGAACCGACAGTTGCCCCGGTCCACAATAACAACATCTCCAATAAGCTAACAAAGATTGAAAACCTTGTAAGCTTTACATATTCACTTTCAACATCACAAACTAGTTCAAATGCATTGATTCCCAAATCACAACTTCATACCTTAGTCTTGAGCGGTGAACAACAATCACGAGGATTAGCAAAGACAACGTGAGTCTGGTTAGCGTTCTTCTCCTTGGAGACTATCCTCCTCCCAAATCTAGCACCAACGCCCACAAACTCCGCATCTTCAGTACCATCAATCCACGTTTGAACTTTAACCTAAGTGACATATCATAAAAACATAAACTTTTAACCAGATCTTATTCCAGTTTAGTAAACACTTGTCACTTCATAAAATAAACAAAAGCTAATACGATTGTACTATAGCAGAGTGTGAAAAAATCACAACTTTACTAATAAAAAGATCACAACTTTACTAATAAAAAGATCACAACTTTAATTAGTTCTTAGGATCCAAAGGGGTCACTCCACAACCTCACAAGTAACTTCACTGCTAAGAAACAGAAATTAAAAACAAAATTGACCTAAACCCTAGAATCTAGGAATCTATAATTTAGATCAAACCACAAGCTAAAACAGTAGAGAAGAGAGTTCAATCTCTTAGCTCAAAGTTAGTGTGAAGTAAAAAAGCTGAACTGGGAGTAAGAAGAGTACCAAAACGAAGTCGTTTTCGCAACCAGGCTTTTCGGAGCTAAATCGTCGTGGTGAACTATATCACCGGCGGTGACAGTAGAGAGGAGAGAGACGAGTAAGATCGAAGAAGAAAGGAGAAGAAACCGGAGAAATCGGAGCGAATCCATGGAATGCTCTCCCAAGGATTCACCAACCCTTTTTTTTCTAATCACAGACAGAGAAACAATGAAGAGAGAGAGAGAATAAGCGAGAGAGAAGAGTGAAACACGATTAAAGATTATTTAATTAATAAAACACAAATGGGAATATTTACATTTGATCGCATATCTTTGTATGTGGAACGTGACGTAAGCGCGCAGTGACAAACGACGCCGTTAGGTCGTCACTGAACCCGGTTTAGCTATCTTACAATGACAACTGGACCCGGTTTAGCTACACTGGTTATCTTAGTCGATATCTAAGATGTTCTATATTTATATGATATGATGCAATTTTTACGGGGGAATGGGATCATATAAGATTTGGAATACGTCAGTTAACAAAAACACGATACTGAATTGACGTTTGTTGTCTCGGACATACCCATGTTGTTTTGCTTTGTCTAACCAATTTTATTATTTTATTTGGTTTAATACTATATGATTATTACTGGTTTTATTAGTTTATTAATTGGATTCCGGGTGGACCTGAAGACTAATTCATATCATGAATCTTTTCAATTATGACCAGAAATTAAAAAATCGTTTTTATAGGTTATATTGTACAAAGACTTTTGTTCCATGCTACTCTTTCCTAATCTTTTGTTTTACGTCACACATAGTACTAGACCTAAGCTTTTTTAAATGGCCGGAAGCATGTGCTTGACCTGCTTATGTTCAAGGCCGGATAAGGTAATGATGAAGTGATGAAGCTCATCAATGTATTGTAATGCTTCCCAGCAGTCTTATCAATCATCATACAACTCTTTTTGATCACCTTCAAGCTCATACGCTTCATGGCCTTCAAACTTAAACAGCCAAAAAAACATCTAAAATAATCAGTAAAGATGTAATAAATGGATGGAAGAAATTTATATACCAGTAATGATTCTTCTTGGCTAAAGATCTCCAACTGAATCTAACAAGACTTGACAAGCTATCATGTGTGTTAACATTATATCCACAATAACACCAAAAGCTTGTTCTTCATCAATCAACTCACATGCACCTTCCCAGGACTGCATCGTCTTCCGCAATACCTCTAACGATATCTTCAAGAGGAGCTCCAACAGCAAGAATAGTATAAATGTTATGCACAATATACCTTGAGGTTTATTAACCAAAACATGTGTCTCAAACAAAGACAGCTCAAAATTTAACGGGTGGACATCATCTTTTGTGTTCTCCACCGAAAATGTCACAACCAGAACACTAGGATCCCCTTGCTAGACAAAAAACTTTGCGTTTGGATCTTCTATGCTAACCACATTCCTGTGTCTTTCCGGGTCTACCATTCTTGCAAACAACTTGGCTTCCAGCATCTATATCCTCTCACGTCTCAAGTCAAGTTTGTGAGAACCGCAATTTCGAAATTCACTTTATCACATTGCCCTTAAACAAGTTCTTGAAGAGAAGCTTCCATAACCAGAGCTTCAGTTTCAAGTGTTAGTGAGACTGAATAAGTATGAAAATGCCCATAATCTTGGCCCATTACCTTTTGTTTTAAAAAGAAACCGGGTTTCGCATAATTTTTTAGGAAGAAAACCGGGGAAGTTAGTGTTTTATTCTCCAACTATTTAGTTAATCGGCACGCTTAGTTTTCAACCATTATTTGCATAAAATTATTTCCGAACTAATTGTTGATGGTACAAAATTAGGTATGATATGGCCAACACAAACGATTTCCACCCATTTTAAACATTTAACTATTTTAATCCCATTTTTATGCGATCAACACTTAGTTCACGAATAATTTTTTGCACTTAATAATTCGATATTAAATATGCAATGGGGAATAAAAATTATAATTTCCATTATGATACATATAAGTTTTCAAGTCTAAATGATAATCCAGTTCTTAAAATTTGAGTTAAAAAAATTATCAATTTGGATGAAACCAATTTTAAATATCTAATTAAGTTCTTTTCAGGATGTATAAAACATTAGAAGACAAGTACATATATATTGTATTGCTAATTCAAGACATACGATTGTCCAAGGTAGTATCAACAACAGTCTATACGATATTTGAGCTTCTTTAACTTTTGTTCATTACTTTTTAACTCTTTTGTTATTTTCAAAGACAAATAAATATTTAAGTGTGAAAAAGTTTATAAACCTCTATGTTATACATAAGTGCTACAAAATCTAGTATTACAAAACATTAGATAGAGTATCCATATAGTTCAGAAATAAAACACTCATATTCCCCAAGGGAACCCAATACATATCTATTTCGATCTTTCTTGTATAATCGATGACTCTTTCTTTTGACATAAAAGATAGAAGATGTTGATTTTGTTCTTATATAATTTTTTTTGTCGGCCGTTCTTATCTATATTATTAAAACTGAAAGTCACTTTTCGGACTGTTTGGAAACAAAAGTATTATTTTACCCGAAAAATCTGTTTGGGTACATGGATAGCTTTGTTTGGATACTAGAAACTATATTAAATCTGAAAATTCTGTTTGGAAACTAGGATAGATATTTAAATCATATATTTAAATATTTAAAATTAATTAATAATTGAATCCCATGCAATATTATATTACCTAAATTTCTCTAATGTGCCTTCATTCCTACGTCTTAACTCCTCCAACAGATTAAACTTCTGATTTGATTTTTCTGTTACCATATTTCTTAAAAATCGATAACTGAAAATATAATCAGTTACCATGATCGGAAACGAGTATGATTTGATTTTTCTATTACCATATTCCTTGAAAATCGATAACTGAAAATATAATCAGTTACCATAATCGGAAACTAGTATTTGTAATATAGATACTCATAATATGTCGACTTCAAATCAGAGTATATTCTATTATATTTTCTTGACACACCATAAATCTTCAGTTAATATCCTAAATCTTCTAAACCTAGACATGCCCCTATCTATAAATACGTAAGCTAACGATCTAAATTTCATTCCTCCATAATCTCCACTTTTTTTTACGAAATGCTCTCTACCGTAAGTAATTTGGTTCTCATAGACGATGTCAAGCCATTTAGAGACAATTGGCGAGTTTGTATCAAATTGCTCCACTCGTGGAAACCTAAAATGACATATGGAGGAGAAACTCTCGAGTTAGTTCTTGCCGACGAAACGGTAAGTCGTTTTTAAAAATCATATTCACTCATATATATGACTGTACTATGTGTTTTATGTCTAAGACAACGTGATTTCTTATTTTAGGGTAAAAAATCCATGCCTCATGCAAGAGAAGCTTGATGTATCGAGTTCAACGCGAACTACCATTGAGAGTATGAAGAGTGATTCAAAATTTCAAGATTGTTGCAGCTCGTGGTCAATATAGACTAACAACACTGCAATATAAGATGACTATCATTGAAGACACGGTGATAAGCCCATCTGATTATCGTAATGATAATCACTTTCTTGAACTTGCTAACTATAAGGAGATTGGTAATGAAACACTCAAACCTTATTTCCTGATAGGTAATCACCGTAGACGTATCTTACTTTACTATCTATTTATTTGCTTAATTGTTTTATATTACAATTTTGGAGTTTTACTTGGAGAAACAAATGTTATTGGACAAGTTGTTCATCTCGGAGAAATAACCACGGTTAAGGTTAAGCTTGAGGACAGAAAGCGTGTTGAGTTCCGTATACGTAACACCAGATAATGCGGTTTATAATATTTAATTATTTTTTATGTTTTAAATGGGATGTGACTTTGGCTAGCATTGTTTTTATTACGTTGATTATTTATTCAGTGGTGACGAGATTGCATGTTGCTTGTGGGTATGTTGTGCAGATTGAATCACATTTGGAAGAATCAATTTTAATAATCCTAATTCATGATCCTAATTCATGATAAATAAATTTGTTGCGATATTGATTAACCTTATAATGTAGGTATAAGCTCCATCTCTTTGTCAAAGACGACACCGGATCATGCACTTTAATGTTGCTTGATACTGTTGCCAAAACTATTATTGGTAACGAAGCTGTTGAACTCTGGGATGGGTCATATGACGAGGTAATTATTGCAAATGAATACATTAGTGTCTATCTTTGAGATTTATTAGTTACTTTCATCCTTTTTTGGTTTTCTTTTTAGATTGAAAATCCATCAATTCTACCTATTCCTATTCAGAACTTGGCTGGAAAATCTTTTTGTTTTGGAATTCTCATTATCAGTGACAATGTAACCAATGGAGCAATCACTTTTAAGATAACTGAAGTTTGGTCTGGAGATCACATTCATAGAATCGAAGCACTCTCGGAACCATCTTCTCTGCTTGAGACGAATTTGTCTACTATGTCAACTAGGGAGGTATAACATATTTCAATTTACATATCAAATTATATGGATCGATCATTTTTTAACATGTACGTTTTTTAGCTTCTTATGCTTGAACAAAATCTAAGAGAAATGTATGGTTTGGGTACTACATAATAAATGGATGATTTTATTAGTTTTTGTTTCACCATCAAAAGGATTATGAGCAAGAAAAATCTCACTAGCAGACAAAGATATCGATCATGCAATCATAAGCTATAAACTTATTATAAATCATAGTTCGATATTAAGTTGGTAAAAAGGTCAAAATCAAAATCCACACTTTCTAAGCGCGGATCAAAATCTAGTATAGTTTAAAATGACTACTTTTCAGTAACTAGATTTCATTAAAAACAAAAACTTAATAACAATTTTAAAACGTTAATAATTTATGAATAATTAATTTTGACTTCGAAATTAATAGTATGGTTTATTTATTTTAGCCAATACCTTGGTCACTCATAGAACGAAATAAAATCACATGGCCATATTAATTTGTAACGTAGACCGACCACGGCCATCTACAGTTAAGTTGGTTCACCCATCCTTTGTGGTCCCTTTTCCCATTGGGCCTCGCTTCTAACGTTCCCAGAGCCCATTTCATTACATGTGACGTCCACAAGCTAAAAGGTGTATTTCTAGAGTTTCTAGAAATTTGTATAAAAATGATAAATTTACTGTTATTTAAATAAAAAAATTTAAAAATTATTATTAATAAATTTGACGTTTTATAATTTTTTTTGAAATTTGTTATTATTAAAAATATTTCAAGTTATAAAATTTTAAAATTTTCAAGTGATTAAAGTATTTGGGTGAAACTTCTTAGTTAAAAAACTAAAACTCAAATTTTATAGTTTTATATGATATTCTAGAATGACTTTAAAAGAAAATATTTTAAATCTGTAATTTATTAAAATCATTTAAAACTTCATTAATAATCAAATCACTTAATTCTTTAAATTGAATATACCCTCATATGTATGTAACTATAGACTAAAGTCCTCTAATATAAAAGAACTATCCTCTTTCTATACCGTAAATACAAAGAAATACCTAGTTGATGTGAGCATCGTCTTCATGCGACTGATTAAAATGATAAACCTCAACCATGTCATAGTCTTTAACTAATTAGTGTTACAAGATGTGATTATGTAGTTTGATACATTGATGCTTTTGTAACCAATACTATGTAGTTTGATTAATCAACATTTATATATATATTATGGTAGAGTGTTCCATTAAGTTTAGAATTTCGATATAGCTTAAAATGTGTATAAACGTTTAACGTCTACATTGTCTAATGTATATGGTAACTTTCTAACTAACTTCGCTTGGATAAACTTCACACTCTCCATTTACTTTTGTTTCGCATGAGTTTCTTATGCTAAATTACATTAGATTAACTGTTTGCATCAAATAAGTTCAAGTTGTAATCACAAAAGACAGCCCTTACGGCGAAGAAAGATGAGTAAAAGTTCTCTATAATCTGGTAAAAAGAATCATAACGAAGATGAGAGTATCTAATACGTACTGGCATTCTATCGGGTGTATTGTATATTTCGTTCTCGGGTCTAGATATTAAAACTAAACTCAGTTTTCCAGTATTTGCAAGGACTTTTAATGAATTTTAAGAAATTAACTTTCATTAATAATTTTGTTAGAGAAAATATCACACATCAAATATATATAAGAGATTTGAGTAACATATAAAGGATTTGGATCATTCTAGTTCTTTTTTTTTGTTAACCTAGAGGTGTCTGGGGCCTTCGATTCAAATAATCCTTCCCCAAGTTGGGAGTTAGCTTTTGCTAATACTATTTCTGACGTAAGCACTCCTCCCATGGTGGATCGTACCCACGAACACAACATCATCAACGTTTGCGCTTAAACCAATTGGGTTGCCACAGCCGTGGTAGGGTCATTCTAGTTAATTAGTTTGCGCTTAAACCAATCGGGCTGTCACAGCCCTGGTAGGGTCATTTTAGTTATCGTCAATTAAATTTAAATTGGAAGTCCAAGATTAATTAGAATTTAACATAGTATAAAAGCAGGTCCACACCTTAATCCATTAATCCAGTTCAGATAGTGACCCGATTATCTCGCGCATTGATGGTCCAAAGAAGGTTCATTTCCTTTGAAATTGCTAAAAAAATAAAACATTGTTTCGAATAATATATAATGGATTATGCGAAATAATTGTTATACGCACCATTATATAGGGAAACTTGAGTAATATTTAAAGGATTTAAGTCAATCTACTTATTGTTGTTAGTTTTAGTTGGAAATTCATAGTAAAGTCGAATGTGAAACAGAATTCATTACATCAACGCGTACGTTAATAATATATATGAAAAACCACTATAGTAATAGACCGTATAATATACTTTCAAACAAACGATATTGAAAATAATAGTAACTATTTTTTCTCAAAATGTAATTAGTAAAAGAGAAATTGGATATTTTATAAATACCGTGTTCATCTTTTTAATAAAATTAATTTATTAAAAATGAAAGAATTCTAATTTACCATAAATTTAATACCATTTTCAAATTTATTTTTAAAGGAGATTATTTCATAACTACCATAAATTTGTGATGAAAAAATGATTAAACTAACGTTCTTAAATCATTTGTAAATATTAAATAATTATTTATAAAAAAATATAAACTCAACCCACCTCTTAAGTGTTAACCCTAAACAATAATCAGTGAACCCTAAATCCAATATTATGTTGGTTGAAGATATTTATAAAGAGTGGTAGACAATTATGATATTTTAAGCAATTTTCTAAATTTGTTAATTTTGTGTTTGTAGATGATAAACACATTACAGCATACAAATAGAGGATAAACGCATTACAAAAATACAAATTGATATATGTATAATATACCATTTACCTTTTGGGTTTTCTACAAAAGTATTTCCACGTGCATGTGTTTTTGCTCGCAGTTGTCTTATGTGTTCAAAGAAGTTCTTATAGAACCCACTCTATTTTTTACTCTAATGTGGAATTTGGTGTAAATATATTTCATTGATACTCTATTTACATTATATATCAGAGTAAATATAAGTTTACTTTATATATAGAGTAATTAAAAATAATTTTACTCTATATGTAGAATAATTTATTTATTATTTATTCATTATTTATTTTTATTTTAAAATATTATTGGAGTAAAACTTAACTTTATAATAAAGTTACTCTATAGAAAAAAATAAAGTAAACCATTGGAAATAATCTTAAGATAGTGTTCGATATATGTTCTAATGAACTTCTTAAAACTTTTATCATTTTAGTTATATATTCAAATTATATTATAATAAAGTTAGGGTTTTGTGGCCGAATGGTAAAAAGATGGATTTGGGACATCAGTTCAATTCATTTGTTTTTCTAAACTAAGTTATATTATTTTAGACACTCATGTAATATGTAATATTCTCTTTCTAGAATACCTTATAAAAAAATAAAAAGAGTTATCATTTTTCTTGGTTCAATATTTCTTTTGAAATTAATATTATATTATATATTCAAATGATATTAGAATATTAGTTTCTTTTTGTTTGAAAAAAAGTTATAGACTTGTTTGAAGATGTTTTTACTTGCGTGCATTTTATATTTTGGGAAGCTGTAAATATGTTAATGGTGAGAAAAATATCATACGTTGGGATAGTTTGTCTGTACACTGTCTATCATTTAAACAATTCTAAAATATATTTTCATAAACGTTATACTTATTCTATTGGATGGCCGAGACAAACTTTGGTGAAAGTTAGATGGATTTCATTAAGACAAGTCGACAACAACACGTACACCGTTACTAGTCAAACAATCATATTAATGTTCCACCTATATTTTATACAAGACAATACGAACACATTATCCTAACATACGTTGACGAAAAAGATTTATCTTAGCATACAATCTCAAATCTTTGTTGACGTATGCGAGAATAATCCTGCTGGCTTAGTAGTTAATTTGTCACTGGTGAAATAAATACTGTATATCAATAAAGTAAAACAGCTTAATATAAGGATTTGATTGATAAATTTAATCAGCTCGTATTATATAATTAACAAAAAAAATTATATTAAACGATCATTGACAACAACATCAAATGCAACATAAACAATTGTTTTCGATGGATTATAAAAATTTAACTGTTAAAAATTATGTTACAAAATACTGTTGAACAGATAAATTTTATATATTCCCTTCGACGGGCGTTTTTTTAAAAAGAAATTGATGTTTTAGATAATTAAACATAGTAAAACGTGAATGTATTTTTATTTACTACTTTCTAATTTTCAATTAATTTAAGATTTTATTTACTTTTAATAAAGTTCAACAACTCATATTTTATATTTTGGTTTACATTTTATTTGCAAGTCAACTACATTATTAACTTCAACAATATTAATCTTTTAAATATGAAAAGAAAAATAAAAAATCATTCATTTAAATCTAAAGGGAGTATATACAACTATGACATCAAGAAGATACATGCATTTGCAAAAACCAAAAACCAATTTTTTTTTATGCAAAAACAAAATAATTACAAAAACTCGGTGAAAAGTGCATAAAAAGTTTAAACAATCGCTGTCACCATCTCAACTACGACATTAACTATACATCTCACAGTTAAGAAAATTAAAAACCTATACTGATTATATGTATTTATATTTAACATATATGAGATATATTTTTAACATGTATATCTCATAGTATTAATTTACGGATTCACGCACATAGCTCATTAGAAATAAAAAAAACTTTGCCAGCTTTTTGGTTCATGAAGGTGCATTATAATATGATTACTAAAACAACCACGTCGTATTACGATTTTTTTTGTTCGAGATGAACGTATTACAATTTTGAAGTACAAGAATATAGTTTATATCCTTGTTTATCATCTGATGAATGAAAGTATATTTGGCTTGATCACTTTCCACTGACCACGTCAGTATATTTATACAAGGGGATGAGATCTTATGAGATCTATCGCAGTTAAAATATACAAATAATATACTTAATTTATACTAAATAGATATGTGCATATCCTAATTAACACCCTTTTCAATTGCAGTCAGAGCGATGGTTGTCAAACGCTCAGACTGGATCGAAAAGAATGGTGAATGTAGACCCTTGGTGAAGATGTTATCATACTGCATATGAGTGGTAACGTGTAGAACACGAACATAACCAAATGATACGCGTTCCCAAATGAAGTGTATATCAATTTCAGTGTGCTTTGTTCGTTGATGCTGAACAGGATTGGACGAGAGGTAGATTGCAAAAACGTTATCGCAGTAGACGATAGTAGCCTTCGATAATGAAATGCCAAGGTCTAGAAATAGGTATCGTAACCAAGTAGTTTCAGCAACTGCATTAGCTAGTCCTTGATATTCAGCTTATGTGCTAGAGCGAGAGACGGTGTTCTGCCGCTTCGATAACCAATTGAGTCTTATACCGAGAAACACAAAAAAACAGAGGTGGATCGTCGTGTATCAGGACAGCCAGCCAGTCGTCATCAGAGTAGGCAACCACATCAGTGATGGAACACTTAGTAATCTAAAGTCCATGATCAATAGTTCCTTTGATATACAATATAATGCGCTTTAAGGCAATGAAATGTGGTTCCCGTGGATCAGGCATGAAGAGGCATACCTGCTGGACAACATACAAAATGTCAACTATTGGAGACCTCCGGCCAAGGTGCGGTAGAGAGACGGGTCTGCAACAGGAGATCCATCATCGAAGGTGAGTTTTGATTTTGTATCCATCGGAGTGAGAGACGTTTTGTAGTTTGTCATGGAGGTCCAATGAACTATGTCTGTAGCGTAATTATGTTAGCTGCGGAGCAGACCATAGTCGTTGAAAGTGACAACAATGCTCAGAAAATGGTGAAGACGCTTGAGGTCTGAGAGATCAAATTTGGTGGAGAGAGCAAAGATGATCGATTGAACCAGAGCTGGTGTTGAGCCGTTAAGAATGATGTCATAGACATATAAAAATATGTATGCATTTGTGGAGCCTCAAATGAGCACGAATAGGGATGGGTCGGACCGACTTTGACGAAACCCGAGCTGCTTAGCAGCTGTAGCAAATTGGGTGTACCAAGTGTGAGGCGCTTGCTTGAGATCATATATGGAGCGTTTGAGAAGGCATATGTGGTTTGGTTTGGATTTGTCCACGAATCCAGGTGGCTGATGCACATATATTGTTTCTTCAAGATCGCCGTGCAGGAATGCATTTTAGACGTCTAGTTAGCGAAGTGGCCAGTTATGAACGACAACAATGTGAAGAATAATACGAATTGTAGCTGGTTTAGCAGACTGAATGTCTCAGCATAGTCAATGCCAACTCGTTGAGACTTCTCATTCGCTACCAACCTATATTTGTATCATTTATGTGTTCCATCTACATTGAACTTATGACAAAAAGCCATAGTGAACAAATAATGTTAGTGTTCAGAGGTCGTGGTACAAGTACCCACGTTCTGCATTTAATATGAGCATCATGCTTCTCGTGCAATTCTCTATTCCAGTTAGGGTATTTGGATGCCTGAACATGAGAAAGTGGAGGAGGAGAGATAACCTTGGTATGAAGACAGAGAGGAACATGAGGATTGGTAATACAATTTTTTCTTCGAGTAATCGTGGAGTGGTTGCTTTGAGCAGGAGGTGGTAGTGAAGGAGTGCAAACCACCAAAGCCAGAACCTGAATAGTTGGAGGAATAAGAGAGGCGACAAAGGAGTAGGAGGTGGAAGGCTTTATTGAGGAGGAAGATCGGAGAAAGGGAAGAAATCCTCGACGAAATTGATGTGTTGAGAGATGATAATTTTATAAGTTGCAAGCTCAAGACACGTGTATCCACGATGGTTAGATGGGTATCCCTACAAATCGAGGTGCAAGCTTGTGAACTAATGTAGAGAATGTGTTTTGAGTAACAAAGATAGCCAAAACACGTAAGTGAGAATAAGATACATGACGACTAAACAATCGATTAAAGGGAATGAGATTATTGATTGAAGAAGAAGATTGAGGGTGTATACAGCGGTATGGAGCGCCTTAACCCAGAAGTTGTGTGTCATGTTTGCCTGAATAAGAAGAGTGCAAACAAGGTTTCTGATTGTACAAAGCCTACGCTTTGCTCTCCAATTTTGTTAGGATCTATGTGGACATAAGAGGTGTATGTTCTTACTGGTGGCGGCCAGATGATCGAGGAATAACCGGCTTGTGAATTTGCAACCATTGGCATATTGAAGGGATTGGATCGATTTCTTGATTGAGTTTGTACAAAGGCTGAACAATTAAGAAACTTGCCAAATGTGTCACTTTTACGATGTAACGGATAAACCTAAATGCAATTAGAGAAATGATCCATAAATAACAAGTAGTATTTTATGCCTGATGTACTTGACACAGGGGAAGTCCAAAAATCAGAATGTATAATTTGAAAAGGTTCCGTGACAACTGATGAATAAAAACTAAAAAAGAAGACGAATGTGTTTACCCATTTTGCACGCATGACACAAGATTGTCAAGTCATCAGTTTTATTGAAAATACAAAAGCATTTAAAGAACGATTTATTGAGCTACCTCGATGACCTAATCATTGATGCCAAAGAGAGCCATTTGCGACAAAGTTTAAGGGAGATGTGACTTTGTGGATGGTTTCACAGAATATAAAGGTATGGGGCTGTCACATCGGAGCAAATTGGTTCTGGTTAGAAGATCCTTAATAGTAAAACCAAACAGGTCAAATTCAACAGAACAAGCATTTTCCGTAACAAATTGTCGAACAAAAATAAGGTTTTTGATAATAGATGGACAGACAAGCACATTTCTGAGAAGAATTTTTTTTGGAAAAGATGATAGAGTGGTATTACCCATTTTTGTAACAGGCGCAAGAGACCCATCACCTACAAGGACATAAGGAATGATACTCTTATTAAAATCAGAAGTGAGGGTACCTTGTTGAGCCATTAAGTGATTGGTGGCCCCAATGTCCATGTACCACGCCGAGTCATCAGTATTCTAAAGACTCATAGTGTTGAAGGCGTGAGCAAGAGCATGAGGAATCATCGTCTGATTGCTGGAATGAAGGAGACACCGTGTGTGACATGAGCCTCATGTTTAGGTTGTGGAGCGTATGGTCTGAGAATTCCATTTTGAGGAGCTGTAAATGGTGCCATGGATGGTCCTCCTGGAGAAAACTGAAAATGCCATTATGTTTGGTTGTATCCCCATTGCGAGAAACCGAATTTTTGTGGTTCATTGATGTTGTAATGATTGTTGTGACCGCTTCCACGATTTCCACGTCCACCACCTCTATTGTTGTTATTGTTTTTGTGGTTCTTGTTGCCTAATTGTTGTTGTTGTACGGACGATTGTTGGAGTTGTTGTGGTTTGTGTATCCAAAGAATTTATGTTATTGTTGTTGTCCGCCAAAAACAAAATATTGGGTGTTGATGATGTGTCGTTGTGAGAGGCAGTAGAGCGAGTATGTTTGTTCATACATTCTTCCTCAGTTAAGAGCATCAATCTGGTTGTGTGAAAGCTTGGAAACGGAGAGCGGTGTCGGATCACATTTCGAATGCCATTGAACTCGTAATTGAAACCGTTGAGGCAATGCATAACCAACTGACAATCAGTAACTGGTGATTCAACATTTGCAAAAAGGTCACAAAGAGATTTCAACTTGTGGCAATATTCCTCGACAGTGAGATCTCCAATGGTTATGGTTCAGAGTTCATTTTCCAATTGAATGGCTTTATTCTCTTTGTTGTCGCAAAAGAGATTCTCTAGTGCAAGCCAGAGATCAGGAGCAGAGCTTTTGGCATTTTAAGATGGTTTCGAGTGAATTTGTAATGGTTCCATAGATCCACATTTTAACAGACCATCACGTTTTTTCCAGGTCTTCTTTGTAGTAGGAGTTGCGTTAGAGGTGACGTCGAGGTGATTGAGGACTCCGAAGGTGTGACAATGTGTTTTAAAGATTTTTTTCCATGCATCATAGTTCATCTTATCAAGGTTGAGCACGGTTGAGATGTATGTTCGAATTTAGCTAATGTCAAATGAGTTTGCGAATAAACTTGTGTTTGTAGGAGCAGCTATGGTGATAAGACGAAAGAAGAAAATAAAGAGAAAAAGAATATAAAGATAAAAAAGATTTTAGGAAGCAATCGTAGAGCTTTTGATATCATGAAAATATATTTGGTTTGGATCAAACCAAATACACTTTCAATGAACAAGTGTAATTTTATGAATTTAATGTAGTAATTTCTATAAAGATACTTGTAAGATAAACAAAGATCCGGTTCCAAAAAAAATATGAAAATAGAAAAAAGAAAGAACATGCAGTTTTGGGATCGGCTACTATATAACTATATTTTATTCACCCCATACACATTAAAATCTTGATATATAAATTTATACACACATATTAAATGTGCATCTGGTACACAGATGGAAGTATACAGAGTCTTACGTGATTAAGTAAGATTAATCTGAAGAAATTAAGATAGTAACTAGCCTTTGAGTCGCGTCTTCCGCACGATTGTTATTTTTATTAAAATTAAATATTTTAAGCAATTTGTTTAATATAATTATATATATGACTAGAACTTAATATTCGATATCCGTTATCTGATTAGGGATCTGTTCTCATCTGCTCCAGAAAACGGGTATTTGGAAGTCCGGTCCGAGATCTGGATAGTAATTTTAAGGATTCGACGGATCCGAGAACATATTCGAATAGTAAAATTTTAAGTTTAGATATCCAGATCTCGGTACCGATCCGGATATTAAATATTTTAAATTTAATTATATTTCTCTATGTATATTATATACTTTTATATAAAATGACTAAAATTTTAATTTTATTAAATTTTAATGATTTTTAAGTTTTTAAAAGAAATTTTTTAAATAGACTAAATAAATGGTTAATAGTTAGTTTTTGATTTATTTGTAATTTGAAAAAATAGGTTAGGATATCCGCGGATATTCGGATTTTAGTCCAAATATTCGAAAGGCTTGAATCCATTATATTTGGATAATACATTGTATTATATGGTGATTAAAAATTTCAAATTAATAAATTACATATGTTATTCTTATTAGATATATATCATGCAAATGGGTAATACATTGTATTTGTTTGTATATATAACCAATTATAATAATATTAGTATGTATTTTAGTGATTAAATTGTTATGGAAAGTTACATGATTTTGTTTTTGTAAATGAATAAGTTCAAATTATAATAAAAAATTATTAACATTATTTATTTATCTATTTTTTATAGTTCAAATATAGTTAGCTTATATGAATCTGAGAAAAAATCACTTTTAATAATTTTCAAAACTAATTTAATGCTATATATATATATGTATAATTCTGTTTTTACTATAAAAATTTTGGAAAACACATATACACTTTTAATGAAAACTTCAATTTCAATGACAAAGGTTTTTAATGGACTTAGCCTTTGTTAAGAATTGATGTTTAGATGTTTGGATGCAATGATAATTTCAGTGTCATTCTTTGTAAATACTATGTAGAAGCAAAGATTATTTTCTATTTGTAATTCTGTTTTAATAGATTAGATATTTATGTACCGGAGCTAATTGTTATTTGTGCAAAATGTTAGTAAAATTTGATTTAATTTGTTATTTATCTCGATTAGAATTTTTTTGATTTCTAGAATCTTAAAAAAAAATGAATACTAAAATTTAATATTCGTCAAAAACAAGATAAATTATCAATATTAATATTTTAAAATGAATAAGATCAATCCATTATATAATTATATATTATATAATTTTATATCTCTATATAAATTTTATAATATTTTATTCACTAAATTAATTATTTAGTTATTATTTTCTAGAAAGTATGTATTTTCAGAAATTATAGTGAAATATTATTATTTATATCAATATATTTTAAAAATATATTTTTAAAAAAAATTATTTGATCTTTATGGATCAAATATCGAGTAAAAAGTACAGTTTTTTGTGTATCTGGAATATCAAATATCAGAAAGATTACATATCAAAAATCAAATCGAAAAAATTGATCATCTTATAGATATAAAACTGATTATAGATATCCTTCAACAAATTCTGAATATGTTCACTAATGATACTATAGAAAGCTACATAAAATATAAAATAGTTTATATTGTAAACCCAAAAAAAAACTATAAACAACTTATATCATAATGATATATTGCTAAAAATGGCACAAGTTAAGTATCATTTTTGCAAAAATATCTTAAATCAAAAATATATTAACATTTGGATTTATGCTTTATTGATTATTGTTTTAGGTTTAATGTTGAAGGGATATGATTGAGTTTCTAAATGTTTTATAAATATTTTGAAAAAAATAATTTAGTCTATTTTCATTATAATTTAAAGATATTTGTGAAAACTGTCATTTATTAAATGTAAATTTGCAAAGTGATATCAAATTTATGGTATAATTTCAATTTCCCCCGTCATAAAATAAATAAAACACATAATAATAAATGTAAATAGTTATCATTTAAAGCAGATGTACTGCTTTCTTGTGCACCAAAGCAAATGCTACTTATTTCAATTATTTGATTTGATTCCAACGGTTATATTTTCTACAGAAGATAAAAATATTGAGCCAAGATTTTGTGCCCTGACGATAAAAGGTACACATTTAATTGACAGACCTTTTACTGCCAGTAGTGATAAATTAATGTTTGAATCACATAAAACCCACTGTAATATTTATGTTTCACACACACTCACGGATACATACATTATAAATGTATATATGTATATTCGATATTAAAAAAATCGTTAGACGGTAACTTGACACTTTATAGAAAATTAGTGATTAAGTGAATTCTTTGAAACATAAGCGAGTCTAACCGTTAACGAACTATTAATTTATTATATATATATATGATTTTTATATGAAATATCACTTCTTAAAAAAATATATAAAATTATTGTCAAAAATTATCAAAGTTAGATATGTAAAACAAAAGAAATTAGAGAAATGAAATTTTACTAACATTATTGATTAAATTAACATATTTAGATTACTTTGATTGATTTAAAAAAAAATATTTTGGATAGTATCGAATTACTGCCAAGGTAGAGGTTTAAGTGCCGCCTAAACCGATTTTTATAATCTTGTATATATTTGTAGATAAGAAGTTGAGAATAATAAAATCTTTATATGAAAGCATTGTCTCTATGTGAAACGATCTGTAAATTTCCATTGTCTCTTTCATTCTCACGTCCCTCTCCATCTTGTCATTTCGCTTATTTATTTTGCAGAAAAGGTAATTTAATTGTCTATTATTATAAATACAAAATCTCACTAAGAAAAAAAGTCTGACGATGTATGAAGAAAAAGTAGTTTAATTGTCCTTTATCACCTAATCCTTTTTTATTCTCCCTCATTCCAATTTATAAATTTTATTCATGCATCATCTTCTTCTTCTTCTCCTTCTCTTCCATAACTAAAGCCTCTTTAATGGCGAAAGGACCCATCTCCAAGAATAAACAGTAATCCTCATTTATTGTCCTTGCAAATTTTCTTAAAAATACAAAAAAAAGATCCTCTTTTTTATTAGACCGGTAGATGAAGAGACAAGGGTCCCTTTAATTTTCGCTAAAAGATCTTCAAAGACTCTCAATCATGCTGTGCATTCTTTTTCTTTTTCTTTGTATGTAGAAACAAAACCTTACGTTTTTTAACTCTTCAAAAGTGTATCAGTCCATCACAAAGAAAAAAAAAAAGCTCAGTGCTTGACTGGCTCCACTGTCTCTGTAAAGAAAAAGATTGCATTTTTTTCGGTCCCATTTAAACCCAGAAACCCAGGTAAGCAAATCTCTGATATGCAGAAAAGATAACATTATTAGACTAAAGAAGTTTTGTTTTTACTGAAAATCTCTGTTTTTTTTAATAAGATCTCTGTTTAGGATAAGGAGAAAAAAAAAAACAGAATTTAAAATTCTGTAATCAGAAGAAGCAACTGTCAAACAGAACTAGAAGAATCCTCTGTTTGGTTGTTATGTACATGTTTTAGTATAAGATTGCTTTTTTTTTTTTTTTCAGGTTGTTAGTAGTTATTGAATGATTTGTGAGTTCTTTGATCAACAATGGAGAAAAGGAGATCACCAAGAAGCAGCAAGAGTCCTGGAACTGCAATTTTCCCTAAAAGCCCACTTGTCTACGAGAGTTACAAGTCTGGTTGTGGTTGGAAACTGATTAACTTCTTCGATTTCAGACATGTCAAATATGGTAATAAGAGACTGAGTTCACAGAAGAAATCCATCAGAGACTCTGCAGGTTAGTAGTACCAGTAGTGTGTTTCTTGGATCACTTCATGACCTTAGTTTTTTAATTTTGTTTCTTGTGTTTTTGAAGGTAATGTTTATACTAAAAGCCAGCTTGATCTGCTCAAGAAACTTCATGAGAAATGTCAGTGTAATGATGTAAGTTTTTTTTAAAATTGATAGTTTATGGGTTAGCTTTTGGTACTTGAAACTGAATCTCTTGATTATTTTCAGCGGATTGTTGAAGGAGAGAGTTCATGTAAGCCTAAAACGAGGAGAACATCTTTACGTTCTGAAAGAGAAGATGATAGCTATGAACCAAAACCTGTTGTTCAGGGATTACTAAAGAGAGAGATAAAGAGGATCAAGAATCTAAGGGAGGTAACTTCTTTGAATGAAGTTGAGAAGACAGATGATAAGGATAAGCAAATGGATTTGAAGAAGAGCTCAGAGATTAATCTTCAAGTTTGTGTGAATGAAGCAGCTGAGAGGTTGATCTGTTCCAAGGCAGAGGAGAAAGGAAAAGACCGGTCTAAGCAGTTCATGGAAGCACTAGATATCCTAAGTTCGAACAAAGAACTGTTCATTACACTCTTACATGATCCTAATTCTATCTCGTTGAAGAAAGGTCAAGACCTGGAGAGACCTAAGGTGAAGGAACGGCGTGATAAATCTCCTTCAATGGCTGATCATTTGGATGATAACGTTGTTCTCTTGAAGCCTAGATTATCAAGCTCGGCAAGATTCAAACATCTAGGCAATAAGGTGAAGCGTATTGTTGGATCTAACCAAGATAGTAACACAGAAACTAAACCCGAATGTAGCGGTAAAGCTAGAGAAACTGAGGCTGCTGCTGTAAGAATAAGTGATGTTTCTGCTAGTACAGTTACCCATAGAAGCCCGGAGTCACCAGTGTTTAGGCGCAAGAAACGTGTTGAATCTGATGTCTACAAGCCAAGCATCGAGAAGGATGTTTTGCCAAGAAGATTCATGGTGGAAAGGCAACAGGAGAGATCAAACTCTTCACCGGTTTATGAAGTTCCTAATGAGTTGAGTAGCTTGCATACAAAACTCAAAGAGAGAAGACATAAGCTGGAGAAAAGAAGAGAGAGCTTCAAGCTGTGGTCCGTGGACAATGACTTGGAGGTTTTTGATCCATATCCTCAAAACTCCAATGGTAGGTCTCTTAACCATAATTGTACAGGTTCTGCTGAGTACACAAGTCTAAGATATCTAGAGAGCTCATCAGCGGTAAGTTCTGAGAACAAGAGTAGACGTTTCTCATGTCTCTACAACAGATTTGATGTTTAACTAACTTATGCTTTAACTCATTGCAGGAGTCAAGTTCGAGTCTAGAAAGACGAGACAGGAACATTCATGAGCAGGAGCAACCAAGTCCTGTCTCTGTTCTAGAGAGGATTCTTTTGGAAGACAAAACAGTTGAAGAGAAGATTGGGTCACTATCTTTTGATGATCTTCTCGAGAAGGACTCCGCTCATGAGTTTGTGAAGAAAGTTCTTGAAGCTTCAAGACTGAACTGGACTAACCTCATGGCAAGATGCAACGAAGAAACATTATTACTAGACGAGTTCTCGCACGGCAATCACAACAACAATCAGCTACTTCTTGTTCTTGATTACACAGACGAGATTCTCCGGGAGATTAACCGTCAAGATATTAAGTCTTGGCCTTTCTTACCATCTTCCCTTAGAGAAGAAGACCTGATTCAGGAGACGCTGAGACGTTTTGACTGGAGTTTACTCTGCTGTGACACTCCAAGAACATTGGATCAGATCATTGAGACTGATATGGTAAAGCCAGCATCGTGTCTTTGGTCTAGTTTTGGTGGTGAAACTGAAGGTGTTGTCTCTGATGTAGTTGAATATATTCTGCAACGGTTGGTGCTTGACATCTCTCATGAGCTAACAACAATGCATTGCAGAGTAGGGGACATGTAGATTACTCTGAATATTTAACGGACTATTCAACTTTTTTTTTTTGCTATGTATAAAAAGAAATTTCAGTTTAAAGATCTTCTCTTCCTAACTATAATACATTGAAAATATCGAAATCTTTTCTTTCGTTTTTCTGGTTACCAAAGAGTTTTGACTTTGACCAAACGGAGATTGTGAGTAGACCCGGACCATTTTACATGAAAAACAAAGAAAACAAACCGAACAAAAACATTTGAACCGAATCTCACAAACACCCCACGCCATCTATATAAAAAAACAGATACAAATCTATAACCCAACTGATACCTAAATACCCAAAATACTATTTAAATACATTCAACATTATTTTTAGTATAAAATAAACATATATCTAAAATTATGAAAATAATCATTTCAGACTAACATATTAAAAAAATATTTATCTAAATTGTATAAAATTATTTATCTAAATTATATAAAATTATTCCAAATTTTAGCAAAAAAATAAAATAAAATAAATTATATAAAGTTATTTATCTAAATTATATAAAATTATTTGAATCATCTGGTACTCTAATATAAACAATTCGATCCATCTGATATTTTATCGATTTCTTTTAATTATAAAAAATTATCCCAAAAGTTCAAATTGAATTGAACCAATTTGTTGTGTATTAAGTAACCAGAACTAGGAAAAACAAACAAACCAGAATCGAAAAATAAATAAATAAAGAATGCGTATGCTTTTAAATGTGGGCACAAAAATTCAAACATTTTTTTTAAACACTATTATTAATGAGTGACAAAAGCCCTAGTTTCCTTCTCCCCCGTCTCTTTATAAACCTCTCTGCTCAATCCTCTCCCCTCACCATAAACCCTAAAAATCCCCATTTCCTCTCTCAATCCTTCGATGGAGACGCCAACAATGAAGCCGGACACAGTCCTCATCCTCGACTTCGGCTCCCAATACACACACCTCATCACCCGCCGCATCCGCTCCCTCAACGTCTTCTCCCTCGTCATCAGCGGCACCTCCTCCCTCAAACAAATCTCTTCCCACAACCCTCGTGTCGTCATCCTCTCCGGCGGGCCCCACTCCGTCCACGCCCCCAACGCGCCGAGTTTCCCCGACGGGTTCATCGAGTGGGCCGAGACTAACGGTGTTCACGTTCTGGGGATCTGCTACGGGTTGCAGTTGGTTGTGGAGAAGCTTGGTGGGGTTGTTGTGGAAGGGGAGAGTAAGGAGTATGGGAAGATGGAGATTGAGGTGAAGTGTGAGAGTGAGGTTTTTGGGAAGGGGAGTGTTGGGGAGAAGCAGGTTGTTTGGATGAGTCATGGTGATGAGGCTGTTGAGTTTCCTGATGGGTTTGTGGTTGTGGCCAGGAGTGCTCAGGGAGCTGTTGCGGCCTTGGAGAATCGGGAGAGGAGGATTTATGGGTTGCAGTATCATCCTGAGGTACGAGGAATCTTGTTGAATCATTGAAAGTTTGAATCTTTAGCTGCTCATATGTTAATGAACCTCATGAGACTTGGTAAAGTGAACACTTTTTAATGATAAATTGGTAAATTTTGTTTGATTGAGTGGTCCCATTAATTTAGTCCAATGAAATGGCCTTTGTTGGATTTTTAGTGGTTTATTGGATTTTTAGTGGTTATATGGTTTATGGATGATAAAAGTGAAGAGAATAGGGAGTGGATTCTTTATTCATGTATTAAAGAATCTGAAGAGACTTGGGAACATGTTCTCTTACTCTCTCTAAGTAAAAAAGTGAGACTTTTGTTGATGATTTGGTACTTCTTTTTGATTGAGTGAGGTATTGCAATGGTAGTCTGGTCTAATTCATTAGAGTATTAGTAGTGAAGTTCTGTAAATGGATGTGGTGGAGATTGTTTATTTATAGCCTTACTGAATGGGTTTTTGTTGGATTTTTTTTGCAGGTGACACATTCACCAAAAGGAATGGAGACACTTAAGCACTTCCTCTTTGATGTGTGTGGAGTATCTGCGGACTGGAAGATGGAGGATTTAATGGAAGAAGAGATCAAAGTGATTAACAAAACCGTTGCAGCTGATGAACATGTCATTTGCGCTTTGTCAGGAGGTGTGGACTCTACTGTTGCCGCAACTCTTGTTCACAAGGCAATTGGAGATAGGCTTCATTGCATCTTTGTTGACAATGGCCTTTTAAGGTCAGATAAGAAGCTATTTTTAGCTGTACTATGCACTTTTACTGTGTTTTTATTTATTTATTTCAAATTGAAATTTGAACCTTTTGTAGGTATAAGGAGCAAGAACGTGTGATGGATACTTTTGAGAGAGACTTGCATCTACCTGTTACTTGTGTAGACGCATCCGAGCGGTTTTTGAGTGAACTTAAAGGCATAGTGGACCCAGAGACCAAGCGGAAGATAATCGGAAAGGAGTTTATCAACATTTTCGATCAGTTTGCCCAGGAGTTAGAGAAAAAGCATGGGAAGAAACCCGCTTTTCTAGTTCAAGGGACTCTGTACCCTGATGTGATTGAGTCGTGCCCTCCCCCGGGTACTGACAGGACTCATTCTCACACTATCAAAAGTCATCATAACGTAGGAGGGCTCCCCAAAGACATGAAACTGAAGCTCATTGAACCACTCAAGCTTCTCTTCAAAGATGAGGTGCGTTTGAATATCCTGAAACTGTCTAGTGTTTTACTACAGTTTGCTTGATCGTTCTCTTCTGTGTTTGTGCAATAAAGGTCCGTGAGCTGGGAAGAATCTTGAAAGTTCCCGTAGGATTCTTGAAGCGTCACCCATTCCCTGGTCCAGGACTCGCAGTTAGAGTCTTGGGGGATGTTACTCAAGGAAACGCCCTTGAGGTCCTTCGTCAGGCAAGTTTTTTTAAAACTTTAAGCTGGAATATTGTATTCTGCAGTTACCCGTTTACCAAACTCATTTTTTTGTCCTTTTTGGTTGTTTATCTCAGGTTGATGAGATCTTCATCCAATCAATCAGAGATGCGGGTCTCTATGATTCGATCTGGCAAGCTTTCGCAGTGTTCTTGCCTGTAAGATCAGTTGGAGTCCAAGGTGACAAGAGAACACATTCTCATGTAGTTGCTCTTCGCGCAGTTACAAGCCAAGATGGAATGACTGCTGATTGGTAAGCTTCTTACTTTTCTTTATACAGATTCATATAGAACCCGTTTGGTCTTTGCTACTTGTGTTGATGTGAATACTTGATAGTTGGTTCTTAATACATCTTGACTATCTCTGATAGGTTCAGTGCTAGTCATTTTTTTTTGTTGCGGTGAAAAGGCAAACGCAGTTTTTAGTGTGGCTTTGTACTGAGATTGGTAAATGTTTTGCAGGTTCAATTTTGAGCACAAGTTTCTGGATGATGTTTCTCGGAAAATCTGTAACAGTGTTCAAGGAGTAAACCGTGTGGTTCAAGACATTACATCAAAGCCTCCTTCAACGATCGAATGGGAATAAAACAATCAGATCAATTTGGGTTGTTTGGTTTATGGATATCCACAATTTTTAGACCATTTAAAAAGATTATTGTGGTCATCATATAACATTGATGCTTATTAATATTATTATTACGAGTAGCATATAGTTTTGTTATAAAACAATTATTGATCTTTACACCCTGCATGAACTGGGTCCGTCAATTAACCCACATACTATAATACAATCAAAGCCCATATAAAACTTTAGTACGAGACCTAGAAGTGTCAAAATTGATAGACCAACTCAATCCATATCTAAATGGATTAACTCAATGTATTAATTCAGTTATGGATTATGGACTAACCCAATCCATAAAGAAAATGGATTGGATCAATACTAAACACACTTAAATTAATGGTTTTAGTGAGTTAGCCCATACATAAATTAATATGTTCCAAAATAGTTGATGTTTTGATTTATGCACAATTCATAAGATAAACACTTTTTCCTAAAAAGTAACATTAAAAATATAAATCAAAATTAATCCAGCTAATTTTTAAAAATAAGTATAAAATATCATTAGTCACACAGATTTCAATAACACTAAAACTAATATAAAATATCAAAACATTATCTATTTTGATACATCAAAAAGTCTCCAAAACATCATCTATTTTGGAACAGAGGGAGTATAAAATAATTTAAACAAGTAAATTTCTAAATGATGATAACACCAAATCTATTCTATTAAAATAGAAGTCACCATTTCACTTGATTTTTTTAAAATGGACCTTCCCTAGAGGAGAAAATTTCATTTATTTTTAATAACAATTCTGCTACATTAATTAATCACTTACAAACATCATAACAACTATATCCTATAAACCCGTTCGGTTTACGAAAACATGTTGGCACCAATAATGAACCACCTAATATATTACATACAAATAAATGAGACAAATGTCACATTAAAGAAATCAAAATCTGTCGTCATGAATGTACTCTTAAAGATGCCAAAGCTTTGTAGACCTTACCGTCTAATGAACTTGTCTTTCTCTCCAATGACCATTGTTCATCACCTTAAAAAGTTATTATAACAGAAATATAGAATCACCTAACAAAAACATACACAACCATTATTAATGAATCAGTTTTTTTTTTATAACCTTAACATTAAAAAATCTGTCATAACTCCTTATGGTGTCACGACCCTCTAACAAATAAAAAGTTTATGTGATCTCTAATTTAGATCCATGTAGGATTATTAATTTCACTGTTAGCCTTCAACATCTTTTAATAATCTTATTACTTTATGAATCAAACACAATAAACAATTGGAGAAGACGAACATGGTGCACAATTTACGTTAATATTAAAATTTCATATGCATAAATCATATAATTAATATATTATATATATTTTATAAATATTATATTGTAGAACCAAAAAATATCTTGGCTAATATCTTCAATATAACTAATTTTTAAGTTGATAAACCAACAATATTAGTCATCATGCTATTAAGTAGATAAACTAAAAAATATTGTTAAACGAAAAATCTTGAAAAGATATATTATTTCCTACAATTATGGTTCAAGGAAAATCTTCAACCAAGAATATATTAAAATGAATAATATATGATATATATTTTATAAATATCATATTGTAAAACCAAGAATATCTTGGCTAATATATTCAATATAACTAATTTTTAAGTTGATAAACCAACAATATTAGTCATCATGCTATTAAGTAGATAAATAAAAAATATTGTTAAATGAAAATTTTTGAAAAGATATATTGTTTCCTACAATTATGGTTCAAGAAAAATCTTCAACCAAGAATATATTGTTTCTTACTATTTCGACTTATCTTTAATGCTACGTTTTTCAGAAAAACTATAGTTCACTCAATATATACTCAAGATTAATTATTTTCCATAAAATAAGACTTACCTAAAATCATGGTACAAATTCATCTGACCTTTAAAGCTACATGCTTCAAAAAAATTACACATGAAGTCCATATATATTCAGCTTTAATTATTTTCCATAAAACAAGATAATCCTAAAAACGTCGGTCAAGGAAAATCTATTAAAATTCTCTTCTTTCCTAAATTTATGACTTAACCTACGATTATGGATGCACTATCAACTATATATATGTAGACCTTACCATCTCATTCTCATCCACATCACAAAACTTAAGAAAAAAATGTCAACCAATAAAAGTGTAACTCTGCTTAACAATGTTAAGCCTTACAAAGAGGGTTGGCGTATTCGACTTCTATTCTATTAAAATAGAAGTCACCATTTCACTTCATGTGTGATTTTTTTAAAATGGACCTTCCCTAGAGGAGAAAATTTCATTTATTTTTAATAACAATTCTGCTACATTAATTAATCACTTACAAACATCATAACAACTATATCCTATAAACCCGTTCGGTTTACGAAAACATGTTGGCACCAATAATGAACCACCTAATACATTACATACAAATAAATGAGACAAATGTCACATTAAAGAAATCAAAATCTGTCGTCATGAATGTACTCTTAAAGATGCCAAAGCTTTGTAGACCTTACCGTCTAATGAACTTGTCTTTCTCTCCAATGACCATTGTTCATCACCTTAAAAAGTTATTATAACAGAAATATAGAATCACCTAACAAAAACATACACAACCATTATTAATGAATCAGTTTTTTTTTATAACCTTAACATTAAAAAATCTGTCATAACTCCTTATGGTGTCACGACCCTCTAACAAATAAAAAGTTTATGTGATCTCTAATTTAGATCCATGTAGGATTATTAATTTCACTGTTAGCCTTCAACATCTTTTAATAATCTTATTACTTTATGAATCAAACACAATAAACAATTGGAGAAGACGAACATGGTGCACAATTTACGTTAATATTAAAATTTCATATGCATAAATCATATAATTAATATATTATATATATTTTATAAATATTATATTGTAGAACCAAAAAATATCTTGGCTAATATCTTCAATATAACTAATTTTTAAGTTGATAAACCAACAATATTAGTCATCATGCTATTAAGTAGATAAACTAAAAAATATTGTTAAACGAAAAATCTTGAAAAGATATATTATTTCCTACAATTATGGTTCAAGGAAAATCTTCAACCAAGAATATATTAAAATGAATAATATATGATATATATTTTATAAATATCATATTGTAAAACCAAGAATATCTTGGCTAATATATTCAATATAACTAATTTTTAAGTTGATAAACCAACAATATTAGTCATCATGCTATTAAGTAGATAAATAAAAAATATTGTTAAATGAAATTTTTTGAAAAGATATATTGTTTCCTACAATTATGGTTCAAGAAAAATCTTCAACCAAGAATATATTGTTTCTTACTATTTCGACTTATCTTTAATGCTACGTTTTTCAGAAAAACTATAATTCACTCAATATATACTCAAGATTAATTATTTTCCATAAAATAAGACTTACCTAAAATCATGGTACAAATTCATCTGACCTTTAAAGCTACATGCTTCAAAAAAATTACACATGAAGTCCATATATATTCAGCTTTAATTATTTTCCATAAAACAAGATAATCCTAAAAACGTCGGTCAAGGAAAATCTATTAAAATTCTCTTCTTTCCTAAATTTATGACTTAACCTACGATTATGGATGCACTATCAACTATATATATGTAGACCTTACCATCTCATTCTCATCCACATCACAAAACTTAAGAAAAAAATGTCAACCAATAAAAGTGTAACTCTGCTTAACAATGTTAAGCCTTACAAAGAGGGTTGGCGTATTCGGGTTAAGTTGATTCATTCATGGAAGCAACATACAAGTTATGGTGGGGATTCTCTGGAATTGATCTTAGCAGATGAAACTGTAAGTTAAATTATAGTTTCAAATAAATTACATATCTATGTAACAAAAGATTTTGATCATACTAATTTAGTTGTTTTAAATATATGAAAATGTGTTTTCATTTGAGTTGATGTATTAATATACACAAACCACCCAAGTAATAATATAAACAAATACGTTTGGAAAAAAAAACTGTAACCAATACCAAATGAAAATGAATTATTTAACATACCATTTTAATTATTTGAATATTTGATATTAATATTATCCACAAATACAATTTATCTATACTATTCAAAGACATAAACAACAATAATTTTATATACAAAAAATATTTTAAATGTATACCCGCGCGGTTGCGCGGGTGAAACTCTAGTTATCTATTAAGACATAAAACATGATATAAGTGATGTAGCTTTTGACTCTTCCGAAAGTTCTTGAAAAGGTGATTAGGGTTTTCTGTTCGTTCTTTGCGATTTCAATTCGATTTTTTAGGTAAATCTCTCTTTTTACCTAAAAATTTTACTCTCAACAACTTTACAAAAACATGATGGATCGAGATCCGTGGAAAGCTATGCAAAACTTAAAACATTGGGTCAAATCTCCAAACGCTTCGCCTCTCGAGAGACACCCGATGAAGAAGAGCAATGGCGAATCAACTAAGTCTGGGGGTTAGAGGTTTAAATTTGGTGCACCAAAATCTCACTGGAATGCGCAACACACTCCCGAAGGCTTGGAGACTCCATGATCGAGTTTGAGGTCAGATAAACGACGATGGTACAATTCAATTCTTCTTCTCCGAGGAACACAACCTACTATTCGTTATAGATAGGGGTCCTTGGACCTTTAAAGATTGGATGGTGCTTATGGATCCTTGGTTCAGAAGAAGAAGCCCAAACTTCCTCACTACAATATCTTTCTGGGTTCAGATCTATACCATACCGAACGAGTATCGAAATCAAGAGGTGGTAGAGGAAATAGGAAGAGAGCCAGGGCAGGTAGAGGGTCTTAGAATAATGGAACCTACAAGGGACAACCTATCAGAGGTCTAGGCCAGAATAAGATTGATGCTTACCGGCCAATTCCTTCTCTCGATACATACAATTCGAAGAGGGAAGAGATTCAATACTACTCCGCTTTGAGTATGAAAGTCTAAAAAATTATGTATAAGATGTGGGAGACTAACACATGAAGAGATGGAATGTGGACATTTTCTTCCTCAACCTCAACAACCCATTGATCCAAATGAAGAAGAGCAAGCAATGCATCAAATAAATCTCCAACATCAAGATCAAATGCAAGATCTGGCTAAACACGACCGAGTATGGTTAACAGAAAGAAGAAGAAGAAGCGCTACTAGAGCAAATCGACCATGATGAAGAAGAGAAAATCGACCAAATCCACATAGCTGAGTGTATGCAGAATGTTACCCAAACGCTTCTTAACCACAAAACTCTAGTGTCTAACTTAGATGTTTATGGCACTATAACTACCTTCGAGATGGGCTCTTCCACTGGTACAATCATAGGATCTAAAAGAAAGCTTGAAGAAATCACTTCGGAAGATTCTTACCCATTTACTAGACAAAGATTTGAAGAGACTAATGTTGAGGACGGCTTAGTGGTTGCCACAAAATCACCAGCAAAGCCATGAGGATAGTGCATTGGAATTTTAAAGGGCTAAAGAGGAACCCTTTGACAATTCCCTAACTAAAAGACATCAGGAAGTCTTCTAAACCTGATGTCATGTTTCTCACTAAAACTAAAAACGACATAAATTATGTAAAAAGGATCGGATCAGAGCTAGGTTATGCTCATATCTATGTTTTACCCTTTGAAAGCCTAGGTGGAGGGTTAGCTATCTTTTGGCAAGATCACATCAGTTTGAGTTTCGTGAAGAAGCCTTCACTTCATCAAACAGATATGTGTATATTGGAAGCTGGAAATCCTACCTTCTACATATCCTATATCTATGGTAACCCATATCAGATACACTTGCAGTGGAAGAAGTTGGCTTGCTTGACAGAAGCTGGAATCTTCAGCAACAAACCGAAAGTGATCCTTGGTGACCTTAATGATATAAAAAGCAATGAAGAGAAAGATGGAGGACCTAGAAGAGCATAATACACTTTCAATGCGTTTAGGAGAATGCTCAACACACTCGGCCTTCACGACCTAAGGACAGTAGGAGGTCAATACACATGGATGGGTCAGAGAAAAAATTACTCTATACAGCAGATGTCCAACTACTTGACTGAATAGGATCTGACCACAAATCGCTTCTCCTCAATACAAGTGACATAAAGTGGAAAGGAACAAAACTCTTAAGATATGATAATAGATGGAGATTCAACCAAGAAGTAAAAAAGGAGATTCAACTCACTTGGGAGGCGAAGTGTCAAAACTTACCTGGTAGACACTTTCACATTGCCCTCAAGAGACGTCGAGCCAGTCTTGCTAAATGGAAATCAAAATCCGCAACAAACTCGGCAAAGAAGATTGAAAAGCTGAAGAATCTCCTAAAATCTGCGTATAACTCTTATCCCTTAGATTTTGTTTACATTAACACCATAAAAACTAAACTAGCTAAGGAATATAGACTTGAAGAGGAATACTGGAAAACTAAAAGCAGAGCCTAGTGGTTAAGAGCATGTGATAAAAACACAATATTTTTCCACCTAAAAACTAAACAAAATAGATACTTTAACTGCATCACCACTATATGTGATGACACTGGAAGAGTATGGACATCGAAGAAAGAAATTCAGAAAATCTTTATAAATTATTTCATTGATCTCTACTCTCTCAATGCGAACATGTCAACTATAGAGATTATGAGGTATGTAAAGCCCAAGGTTACAGAAGAAATGAACAAAGACCTCACCAGACCTGTCACAGAAAGGGAACTCTATCAAGCCATGCGACGAATGGACAAGGAAAAATCTCCAGGCCCAGACGAACTAAACCCATGATTCTTCAAAGACCATTGGGAGACAATAAAAACAAGTGCTCTAAATTTTGCCAAAGCATTTTTTGATCATGAAATATTAGAAGATGAAATGAATCAAACCCATATATGCCTCATACTTATAACAGAAACCAGTACAACCTCTAAAAACTTTAGACCAATCAGCTTATTCAATGTTGCTTATAAGTTGATCTCTAAAGTATTAGCAGATCGTTTAAAACCGTGTCTGCGCTTAATTATATCAGAAAACCAAACAGATTTTATCCCTAACAAACTTATTACATATAACATCCTTATAGCCCACAAACTCTTCCACTCACTGAACACAAAAAACCTCAAACATTCCTTCATGGCCCTAAAGCTAGACATAAGTAAAGCCTTTGACAAAGTCAAATGGTGCTACATAAATGAGATCATAAAAAGGCTAGGCTTTAATGAGAAATGGTGTAGATGGTTTATGAAATGCATAAGCTCTGCCTGATACTCAATACTCCTAAATGGTAACCCTATTGAAAAAATTATACCTAACAGAGGGATAAGACAAGGCGATCCTATTTCTCCCTACCTTTACTTGCTATGCACTGAAGGACTGTCCTCTATTATCCAAAATAGTATTCAACCTGGAAAAATTCATGGATTCAAAGCAAGTAGAATGGATCATGCTATCTCTCACTTACTTTTTGCAGATGATTCCCTCCTTTTTTGTAAAGCTGAAGAAGGAGAATGCAGAGAACTAATCCAAATCCTGAAAACATATGAAGACGTCTCAGGTCAGGCTGTAAATTATAATAAATCAGCTATTTTGTTTGGTAAAAATCTAGACAAGGATGCTAGAAAGAAACTATATGAATGTACAAGAATCCAAAAGACAATTGGTTTTGGTAGATATCTAGGTCTCCCTGAATTTATAGGACGAAACAAGCTTAATGCCTTTGGTTTTATCACTCAGAAGCTATAGAAAAAGATAAGCAGTTGGTACACTAAATTTTTATCCCCTGCAAGAAAAGAAGTTCTCTTAAAAGCCATCGCTATAGTTATCCCTGCATATTGTATGTCATATTTTCTTATGCCTAAAATAGTATTGAATCAAATTACAAAAGCCATGAGAAAAATTGGTGTATTTTCTTATGCCTAAAATAGTATTGAATCAAATGACAAAAGGCATGAGAAAATTGGTGGTCAAGCACCAAAGAAAAACAAGAAATACCGTGGGTATCTTGGAACAAAATTGTAGATTCCAAAAGCATGGGTGGACTGGGGTAAGGGACCTAAAGGATTTCAACTTAGCTCTTGTTGCAAAGCAGAGTTGGTGAATACTCCAGAATCCAAACTCACTACTTGGAAGAGTCTACAAGTCAAAGTACTTCCTAAAACCGGGTCTCCTACATGCGAAACCAAAATCAAATGCCAGTCACACATGGAAAAGCATACTAAAAGGTAACGAACTTTTAAAATCAGGGATAAAATGGATCATAGGGGAAGGAAAACAAACTCACATGCAGCTGGATATTTGGCTGCCTACGTATCCTCCTAGACCTCCTAAAGGACTAGCCAATTGCGTAGATATAAAAGCAAAAGTCAATGATTTTCTTAATCCTGAAACAAAGTGGTGGGACATTGATAAGCTAAACTCTTTTGTAGATCTAGAGGATGTAGATATCATCAAGACCATTCGGCCATCAATTACAGAGTTTGCGATTCTGCCATTTGGATCCATACAAAATATGGCCAATACTCAGCTAAATCAGGTTATAAATCTCTACACAATTCCTATCTAAAACAAGATAATCAAATTACATGTAACGAGGACAACAACATCTTGATTGAAGCTTGTAGTAGAATTTGGAAATTAGATGCACCACCAAAGATCAAATACTTTTCATGGAAATTAGCACATAATGATATTTTCTACTGTAGAGAACTTATGTAAAAGGAAAATGTTGGCAGATAACACATGTCAATTATGTGGTGAACACCAAGAGACAACAAACCATATGATCTTCCAATGCAGAATAAGCAAGGAAATATGGATAATGGCACCATCTATCCAAACTTCAGGTGACAATTTACTAAGTAACTCATTATTAGAAAATGTAAGCATGTTGCTTACCCTCGAAAACAACCAACGCAAGGAGGCAAGTATTTTCCCTTTCATAGGCTGGAGGATCTAGAAAATGAGAAATGATTTAATCTTTAATGGAAAGAGAAAACCCCTCCCTGACGTTATCAACCATGCACTAATAAATTATAATGTATGGAAAAATGTGTCAGAAGCAAATGAGTTATGAACTGTCGCCTGAAAGCTCTATGATTACTACGCCAGAAAGAAGTTGCAGCACTAAAGAAATAATTAGAAAAGCTATACTTTGTGTTGCTTTGTAGATGGCTTTTGGACGTCGTCAAAGGACAAGGCTAGAATAGGTTGGGCTCTATTCAATACTGAAGCAGAAGTTATATTACAAGGAAAAGCAACAATAGAACCAGTTAATTCCCCTTTAGAAGCAGAAGCTGAAGCATTGAGAATGACAATACTTCAAATGAGGAAGCTAGGATATCACACAGTCACCTTCTATGGAGATTCCTCTAATCTTTACGATACATTCTCAAAAAATATCCAGCAAGCGGGCCACATCATCTTAGAAGGAACTCAGTGACATTGCCAATCTGGCAAGAGGAAATGAGTTCAACTTTCGCCTCCTAAAGATCAAAAGGTCTTGTAATGTAATTGCAGATAATTTAGCTTAAGAAGGTAGGATTACAAACTCAAATTATATATTAAGTTGGAAAAACAATATGTAGCATTTCCTAATTTTTAATAGTAAGATCGTCGACAAAAAAAAATCCAAGCGTGTTTAAGATTATAGAACTTTTAAAATTAAAACAAATAAAAAGACTAACGAACCAAAAAAATTAAATATAAGTAACTTATAAAAGAAACCAAAACATTATGTAGCTTAACTCATCGGGAATAGTTAGATGTAGCGGTGCGCATATCGGTTCAGTTTTGGGTTTGGTTGGGGTTCGGTTTGGTTTGGTTAATTTCGGTTTTATAAAACTTAACCCAATCAAAATTGAAATATTTTAGTTAGAATTTGGTTTGAATTTAGTTTGGTTTGGTGGTTTGGTTTAGATTTAGTTTGGTTCACTTTATTATGGTTTGATTGGTTCCTTGCAGTTCAGTTTGGTTATAAAATATGTTGGCATTAGTTTGATTAAAATAATCAACTTATAAAGAGTATAGTTGAATATATACTTTGTTAACTAAAAATCATTACTAAAACAATGTATCAAAACCTTAAAAATATGAATATATGTTTATCTTTCGTATAAAATATGCCTATAGTTTTTAAGTTGTTTTTGGTACAATCTTTGGTATTACATATTATGATTAGAATGAGATAATATATATAATAGCATTATTGCATTGTATTTGGAAACTTAGAAAATACAGAAGTTAAGAAAAAAGAAAAATGAAACTTTAAACTAAAACAATATGTATATATATATATATATTATTTATAATAGTTAAAACATATTGTGTTGTCAGTTTGATTCAGTTAACTTCGGTTGGGTTGGTTCAGTTTATGTTTTTTACCCACCCCTGGTTCGATACATGAATCGAATCTGATATAAACTATGCCTTGCTTCAAGTCCAATGAATGTGTGACAATAAAACATAGAAGAAGCCAATCTAGCTCACCAAAACTAACTGAGATTCAGCCAAAAGAGTCTCCAATAAGACAAATCACAAATCAGAAATCAATAAGAAATCAATATCCAAAAGACAAATTTGATGAGATCGTAATCTAAATTGAAAAAAAATAATTAAATTTGACTCACAAGCAAGATGATGATATGAATTTTGAAAGGAGATCAAAATGCGAAATCAAAGAGATATTGAAGCGAAGAGAGATCAAAGAAAGAATCTCATGAAATTGTGTGGAAAAGCATATTGGATTGGATAACCTATTTGAATCCAAAATATTTTGATCCAGTCCATTAAATCTAGTAACCTATTGAAACCATTAATCCATTTATTCACCCATATTACTAGCTCATTAAGGTCCATGGACTGGTTTAGTTTGGGTAAACTTATTAGTCTAACCTATACATGATATAGCTGGATCTTTATGCAGGTTATAGTTTAATTTATACATTAGTTATTGAATTTATACAATTTTTTGACTAAAAACTTTCAAAGTAAGAAGATAAACTATTACACGATAAGAAGATAGGTGATTAGGTGTTATAGCTGAGATAGTAGTTAATAGGATGTTTTGTCTCTCTCTCTCACCTCTTGTTAAGCAGCGAGCTAGATAAACTTTTTCACAACTTCATCCCATCTTATAAGTATGGTGTGGTTCATGGATCAACAAAAAAAAAGTTTCATGAATTTATACAACTTAGTTAGATAATTATTAACATATAGCCATACTTATATACATGATATACCTTTGGATTCTTACATTTGGTTGGTTAACCAAAAAAAAGGGTTTCTCATAATCCTCTCGAACCCGATCGGAGACTTGAACAAGTCAATATTGTCTTTTCCATATTTCCTTTTCCAGACAACCATCTATACTTATTTCTCAACAAAAAAAAACTATACATACAAAACCTCAACTTAACCAATTGATGGATCATGTTAAAGGCCATTTACCATGCCAACAAATCTCATTAAAGAATGCCACTGCTATTTTCTAAATCAAGAAATTGTTCAACCCAATTTTCAAACGCCTCATTCTGTATTTTTCTGAATAATTTAACCTCTAACTAAAATGATATATAGACTTTATTTTAAATGCTACCATACGCAATCAAATACAATCCAATTACATGTGCTTAAATTTTCTTCCTTCTTTTTATGGAAAAGGTTCATGTTAACGCATGTTCAATTTCTCAGTGGCGTTAGATACAATTATTTGAAATGACATTACTTCTTTTTAATAAGGCATTGTATTGTTTGGACAAAGCACTTTTCTAGCAGCTTTTGACCACCAATCTATCTTTATATTTTCTAAATATTTTTTAAATATTAACTTTACAAAAAATATCAAAAGGAATATCAAGATCGAACTATCTTTTTTTCTATTTAGATTTCACATTGGTTGAACGTTAACTAGTCACAAAATATACATTTGTTATTTCATTAGTTAGTTTGCCCATTAAAGAAATGGATACTGCACGAACTAATCCGAGTGTTTATTTCACATAACCTAATTTCATTTGTGTTGCCAAGTAAGGAACTCATACCAAAAATAATTCGACCTTACAAGAATTCTATTTTCAAAATCACAAAAATTCGGTTTGAATCACGGAGTACACAAGATTAGAAAATCAAACCGGAGCAAAAGCTAACTCTGTCACCCTAGACCATGAGGTCTTTAACATATCCATGCAACTCTTTGAAGTGCCTCTTGGATCATTCCTGCTGTGGCTATTTTTGTTCCTTTATGCTGCAACCAACATCGTACCATATATATCAATTTCGGTTTAAGTAACATAATGTAAGCATGTGTTAATGACTGTACCTTGCAACTGACAGTTAAGCATAGTAAACCGTCCCCGGTTGAGGACTGTACCGAGTGAGAATCCAAATTGAGATCACTAATCACATCCATTATCTCAAGCAATATCCCTTCTCTCCAAGCACATCTAAGCTCAATAACCACCTCATTGCAAAACAAACCGATCTTTAGATTATTAATTAGACCAGAATAACCGGTATCAGCCGGTTCATCTTCTCCCACATTCACATCACTCTCCTTCCTCTTGGTGTTTAAACAATTAGCTGATGCTCTCTCATCTTCATCCTCTGGTTTCTTCCTCTTCATTGCCATACGCATCCCTGTATCGGTAGATTCTCTGCAAGATTCCAGTTCCTGAACACGTCTTTGCAGATCTTGAAGATACTCAATCGTATCATCAAGAATCGACACTTTGTCGATCTGAAGAATCCACAAGAGATAAAATTAATTCCTAAAACATAATATTTTATAACATACACGTGCAAAACCTTATACTCATATTAGAGCACCTCCAACAACGAGTTCTAGTTCCGAATTTTCAAAATACATATATGTATATTTTTATATTAATATTTAATTATAAAATTTTTAACTTATAGAAAACCCAACTCAAAATATCCTAAAACAAATATTCTAGATTGAATTTTCAGTAAAGTTAAGAACTTCACAATTAAATATTAACATTAATATATACAAACACACATATATATAAATATATATTGAGAACTTCATAGTTAGAACCCCCATTGGAGTACTCTTAGATTATTTGGACCGGTCCTAAGCAAAGTCTCCATAATATTTAAAATATTTACATAGATCCCTAAATTTGTCAAAAAAAAAAAACAGATTATACAAATTTTTACTAAAACGACTATATATAGCTCTCAAAATCTTTGGGCCGACCCTATAGAATAGTTAATTTTTGTAGTTAGAGTTAAATGCAAAACACTAGTAAAGCAAAAGTGTTGGATTAGGGTTACCTTACTAATAGAAGGTACGATTGATCTCAACGTTATGAACCGATCATTCAACTTCTCTCGACGTTTCTTCTCGGTCAAGGCGTGGTTCCCTGTTTCATCTCCAACCTTATCTACGGGTGTGTCTGGTACCAACAGCTCCTTCTGGTGCATCCGAGGAATCTCAAAAACAATCTTCTTTAACATATCCTGCGACTTCTCTGATCCAAACGTTTTAGCTGATGATGACCGTCTCCACCGCGTGAAACTCGACCGCTTATCAAAGTTCTGAAACTGCGGTCCAAGAATGAGCTGGTGCGTTGTTTTGAATATCGTCGAGATCACGCCTTGGTAATGTACATCATCGTCCATTTTCTGTTCTTGGATCTGACCTAACCGTTGAGTCTTGCTCTTTCTTGGATTACAAGAAACTCTTCCGTTAGTTCCAAGAAACGGCTGAGAAACGCTATCGCTAGAGTTAAGCGGTTGGCGAACGCAGTTACTGAGTTCTTCACCCGCAAACGCATCACCACCGTTGTTAATGAACGAATCATGATCCTCTAGTTCTTGTTCAAAGCCGCTTGTAGAAGTTGTCGGAAAAGCTTCGGATCCAAACGCAGGGATGTATTTATTGTTGTTTAAAGGATCAAATGTTTCTTGATAATAATCAGATCTCGTTGTTATAACTCCATAAGGAGGAGCTTCAAGGAACAACGTCTTCACGCATTGTATTACATTCAAGTCCTCTGTAACCTAAAATAATTTAACCAAAATAAGAAATCACTTTTTATCTTTTATAAGTCACAATTAAAATGTCATAAAATGTAATTTTTAATATATACAATTAATATCTATATATATATATATATATTAAAAAATTCAAAAAAAAAGTTTAGTTTGATTTTTTTTCTTAAATTTTATTTTTGTGATAAAAAAAGAAAAAACTGTTTAAAAAATGTAACCAATAAAAATCATTTTTAACTTTCATGAGTTACAATTAAAATGAAATAAAATTATTTGCTTACATGTTCGGTCGTGCCAATCTCAAGGACTCCTCCAAGAAATGGGAAGCAGACTACTGTTAGAAGCGCAGCACTCTTAGAAGAGCAAAAACGCCACATGAAAAAGAACGTTTTCAGTATAGCGTTAGCGTTTCCAGACGCAAAAAATCACTCAAAAAACTTACTTTAGCGAGAAGAGAGCGAGTGAAGACTTTGCTATCGGCGGTATGAGCGTTACAAAGCCATATTGGTTCTCCGTTCGCTAGTGCTCCTCCGGTTATTCTACATTCGTAAAAAGACGGAAATAACCTTTGTGAAACAAGGCGTTTTTGTTATAGCGTTTCCATTATAGTTTTTTTTTATGAACCGTATTACGTTTATTTTAACTATTTAAACACACAAAACATGTATTCTAAGGATTGCGTTTGTGACAATCAAACTCGTCCCAAATTTTAGCAAAAAAAAAAACAATCAAACTCGTCCATGTGGGAGGAGTAGGCTCCCATTGAAGATGAGAATCGAAAGAAACACAATATTAAATGATGTCGTTGTCCTTTTTAATTTTACTAGACAAAATGCACTATATTTTTAATATTAATTTTTTGAGACTTTTAACACGAATCTAAAGTATATGTTAGGCCTATCACAGCATTTTATTTTCAACGTAAAGTTCTCATAAATATTTTATATTGAATTTTCCCTAAAGTTGAAATACCTATAATAAATATTAATATATATATATATATATATTGAGAATTTGACGGTGAAAACTTCGTATTGAAGATGTTCTTACATCCACACAAAACAAACTAATATTTGATATGCAATAGTTTACAAATTATAATAGTTTTTAACTAGATATAAAATACATCTTTTTCCAAAAAGTATAAAAAAAGTTTTCTCTTCTAAAAAGAGTGCGAGTATAGCGATGGATAAAATGAAAAGACGGAATTACCCTTCACCAATCTTGAAGACGAAAGACATGCATACCAAGTAATACCACTCGGTGTCGGTGAGATCTTCCGGAGAGAGAGCGGCAGCAGAAGCTCGTCTAGTGACCTGAGAGCCACCAGAGGCTGAGGATTCCGCGAGGGAGAGAGATTCATAAAGCTCTCTAAGCTGCTCGCTTCTCTCAAGACCCAACTGGTCAGCTTTAACTTCCACTGCTTGAACTGTCTTCCTTGTCTTAATGTCTCCATTGTAGTATCCATCTCCCCATTCCAACACTCTACTTTTTTTTTACATATAAAAATAAAAAATAAAATAAAACTTTTACTTCAGACAAAGGTTAGAGAAGGAGATAGTACCCTGGTTGAGAAGCAGATACAGACCAAAATATTCCATAACTCCATTGAATGTTTCGAACTGAAACTGCTAACTGCCTCTTTAGATCTTCCGGCACTGTTCTGTATTCTCCGGTAGTCATTGCTTATTCCTAGCGTCCCATGTAAAGCATTCACACACAAAAAAAATTAGAAGAAAAAAAAAAAAGAAGCAGGATGGATGAATTTTCAGGTTATGACTTATGAGTTAGTGATTTTTATATGACACTGGTTCGATTTGAGGAAGGAAGGAGACAATAGAACTTCCCTCATGATATTTATTTTGAGCCTTCTATATATGGGGGAAAAATATTAACAAGAAATTAAAGTATTTTGTTTTTTGAAGTTACTATTCTTGTGGCTGAATTGAGCTTTGAGTTGACAGAAAAAGACTGTGTCCGAATCTCTTTATGGATACTTAGGTTAGGTGAATATACCACTGCATATTACCACAGGATTCAAAACTTTTACGACGATATTTTTAAAATGAGTGGTAAGTGAAACAAAAGTAGTGTGTACCTACCCTTTGGTTGAATATTATTGTGTTCCAAGCCGTAAGCACCACTCTCTTTTTGGAAGTTTTTTGTTAAAGGAATTTTATGTAGTTCTTTCTCTCTGTACTATTCTTTGTAACTTGATATATCCTAAAGTAAAGTAACAAAAGTATGAGCATGTTTTCCACTATCAATTGATTTATACATATTTTTAAAAAAGTATATAGTGGTAAATCTTAATTTAAAGTAAAAAGTTACATTAGCTATATTAATCTACATAAATATGAACATGTTTACCCACTATCAATTGATTTATGCATATTTAAAAACCATCATGCATAAAAAGTAAAATAAAATCAAAACAATAACCATGGATATGCAGTTTTTTTCTCTGCATAGTATAACAACTAGATTTGAGGTTTATATGTTAGTAGCTCCGTTATGTTAGTAGCTCGATTATGTTTGATTTGTGAATGGTTAAGATAATATGTAATTCAGTTTAAAAGACGATAGATGAAGAACCATTATTTTGAGAAACCTGCTAGATATCTCATATAAAAGATATGAAACTCAAGTAAAATATACTCATTTCGTCTTAATTTAGTTGTCGTCGTAAAGTAAAATTTTCATTTTAAAACAAATGTTGTTTTATGATTTCAGTGTAAAATTTATAAATTTTATATGTTATTCTATTTTTATTTGTTAAAATGTAGTTATTTTATAATACTGAAACTTTTATTTTGAAAATATGTAAAATTAGTTATTTTCTTAATTTGTGTAAACAAACCTAATACGATAAATAAAATGAAACATATAGAGTATACAAGAGACCCCCCCCCGTTGCAAAAAAAACATGAGACCCATTATTTTATTCAGTGTCAATTGATATTGAGTTTAAAACAATAAAAAACAAAGTTTCGTAAAATAGCACTCGTATAAAATCCAACCTAAACCTTTTATGCCAACCACACGACAATCAATGGTTAGGTGTTCGTGCATTATATTCACACGAAACTATAAATTCAGCAAGATAATTTTTTACATTAATTGATTCTAATGGCGAAACACGAAGAAAGACACGGATGTTGAGGTTATGTCTCGTGTAGCTCCCAGCTAAACAGACACACAAGCTTGCATTTCTTAATTTATTTATGTTCTTAGAATATTTTCTGCATCGTTTTCGAACCTTAAGAAGTATATAGAGATAAAAATGAAGATTAGAGATAAAGATAGCTTATATATATTGTTATTATCCGCTTATACATTTATTACCCACTTATACAATTTTCTAAGGGTTAGACTCTACATCTTGTATATAAACACTATTTTGTACATCAATACAATACACATTTTATATTCTATTTCATACTATTAGAGCTAAAAAGTCTTTTAATCTACAGCCTCTAACTTCCGGAAGCTTTTAAATTATAGGATTCTCTCAAATGATGCTTCTCTCAAATGATGCTTCTCCGTCAAAATAGAGTACGAAAGCATCTTGTGTATATTGCTATATTCATTGACACATTGTGTGTTTTGCATAATCGTTTTACCAGTACTTTGATTAGAGCAGGTGAAAAAAGAAGAAGAGAATTACTACTTCAAAGGAGTCAAAGTTGCACATGTTCATCGTACTAGCAAAAGAAGATTTCTCCTGCTCTTTTATGGCATCAAAGTTTCTGACATGATCAGTTATAATTTTATAACTGTTAGTTGTCAAATTTTGCGGCAATCGTATTTGCCTCTATGTTCCACGCAAGTCAAACAATTTAGGTTTGGATCAAAGATAACTAATTAATGGCGCGAGGATTAATTAGAGATGTGAAGAGAATCAAATGAAGTTAAGTGATTATAAATGAATGAAGATTGACAAACTTGTAGTTAAATGAGACATTTAATACTATAGAAGAAGCCAAGGGTTAATAATTATAGTTTGTTCTTTATGAAATCGTCGCATCCGAACGTTGAAAAAAGGACTACTTGTCGTGTCCGAACGTTGAAAAAAGGAGTAAGACTTTATTTTTTTGTATGGCCAAATATTGTATCATTTGATTTATAACTACAATGTATTTGAATTAACATATAAAATATATAGATAACCAATAGTATGTTCTAGGTTCTAAGACTAATATCAATTCGTTCTAGCGCATGATAAAACCGATTTAGATATTTTTTTTGCTATTATAAAAACCGATTTAGATGTATAGAAAATAATGATGAAATATGTTTTCAGCAATTTTCTATATTTTTTTTTATAGTTTTCTTTCTGTGAATCTGTGATCTAATGTTATTTCTACATTTTCGTCACCGTATAACATAGCAATTATTAGAACATTTTTGGAAAAAATTTCAAAAAATATATCTCACAAATAAATACGATTTTTTTAGATAAATATATATTTCAAATATTTAGAACTCTTTTGAAAAGTATTTCAAATATTAAAAATTACAAATTCTTAGACAACTAAATATGCATGTATTTGTTGTGAATTAACTATAACCAGTGAATTTCTCAAAAAAAAAACTATAATCAGTGCAGACAACAAAATTATCATATTGAAATTTTCGTTATTATTATTAAAATATAATTTAAATTTTTGATATAATATATATTTACTTTTAATTTAATAAATTACTAGAGCTGGACCCGTTCACCGAGCGGGTGTTAATTTAAATCTTGTTTCGTGATATAGTTATATGTTTTTACATGATGATATATTATATATAAAAATATACTTATTTTGACTAATTAGAAATAAATATAAAGTCAACAAACGTAATATGATTATTCATTTGTAACCGTCAATTGTATAATAAAATTTATATCCCGGTAAAAATAATGTCATTTGTTTACATATGAGTTTTTGTCAATTAATAAAAGAATTAGTTGGGATATTTTTAACAAAAGTATAATATTATTTCTATATTATTCATATATCTTATTAAAAACTTAGCACATGAAATCTATAATATAAATTTTTACTTATGTATTTATATTTTGTTTAATGATATTTTTAAACATATAGGTTATTTGAATACTTTTAGGTTCATATGAACCTACCCGGACCCAGAAGGATCAACTCAAACCCCGTTTAGAAATTTATAATATCTACATGTAGTTTAGTTTTAAAACAACAAAAAATGATATTAAAAAACCGATTTCTATTCTGATGGATACTTGGATGAATGTGGATAAATAAAAATTATTTATTAACCGGTTGGAATCTTTGTCACGAATGAAATAATTTTATTCAAACATATGAAATTATTATGATTAACACGTAAAATAAGTGATGTTAATTATTATAATAAATATAATTAATAAAGTAATTAGAAAAAGAAAAAAAAAGGAAGATGTAATAAAAAAATTTTAAAATTTGGATAAGACAATATTCCTAATTAGTAGCTTCATTAAAATATCAATTGCTTCATTTATTATAATGTAATAAATCAATTAAGTTAATTTGGATAAGACAACATTCCTTAATCGTAGCTTCATTAAAACATCACTAACTTCATTGATTACTATTGTAATAAATGACTAAATTTTACCATTCTCAGATTTGTAATTCTGTTTTAATAATATAGATAACATAAACTGATTTTATAGACAATTTTATTAATCTCAATTTCTATTAATTTAATATATGTAATAAACAAGAATATAGATAAATTTTAATTATTTTTTAATCTATGTCAAAATATCAAAACATATTCTTAATAAAACAGGGAAGCAGTATAACAAAGGCGCATGTATATGTGCCATAAATAAATTATTCAAATACTGGATACAAATAAAATATGAAGACAAAAATATTAAAATGAAAGAGATGCTCACATTAATGGCGTGGAACAGAGTCTGGTGTTGATTAAAAACAGTGACCGAACAGTCCATTTTTTTGTGGTCCACTTTATTTAGTTTTTTTTTAACTTTGATAACTTTATTTAGTTTAGCATTGAATAATATTGTTAGCAGCAGCCACTCTATGATTCAATCATGAATTATAAACCCAACCAAACTTTTGCTTGTAATATATGATCAGACCTGTATTTTTATTAGTAGTGTTAATAGAATCGATTTAGTGTTCGAAGTGATCTAGATAGGTAGATTAATTGAAAGAATCCACAAAACATTGTTAAATGTACCTTTCACGTAAGTATGCATAATGCACGTAGTCTTGTTTTGTGTCATTGTCTTGTTGTCTTTTTGAATATATGTACGCAAAAGACATTTCACCATTTGAATGAAACATAGATATTTCTAGTATATAAAAACATCAATACATGTCTAAGTCAGATGACCCAAAAACAATCATGACAATCAACTAACTACTTTCTTTTTAATAATAAAAAAAAAACTAACTACTTTTTTTTATAATGTTTTTGTCAAATACCACCTATGTTTAAAAGGATACGTTTTGGAAATTTAACATAATTTTGAAAAATATTAAATTTTGATCATAAATACATCATTTTATATAAATATTGATTTCCTATTATTTCAAAACTAATAAAGTTACTAATTATTATATATTTATTATTATTTTATAAAACATGTAAAAAAACGAAAAATGTCTCTTTAAAAATATTTTTTCAAGAAATATTCCTAACATAGTAAATAGTATATTAGAGAGACAAACATTTATCAAATAAATCAAAATCTTTTATTTGCTTCAAACAAAAACATCCCGGTAATTAAGAATATGTCCATTGAACATATTTATGGGCATTTTAGTTCAAAATAATTAAAATAAAAAAAAAAGATAATTGAAATAAGTTTTGATATATCTGTGAAATATAGTATATTTCTTGAACTCTTGTGAATCTTTCATGTGTTTAAGGATTTATTTTGCTAATCTTATCCCTCTTCTAATCTATTTTTTATACATTGATTTGTTATGCGTTTAGGAGGTATCATCAAGATTAGTGAGCATAATCTCTTAGAGCTTTTGAGTTTGGTAGATTATGGAGATTAATGCGTGATTTATGATGCTATATGGAGATTAACTTTTTTTTCTTTAGATTTTAAAAAAAAATTAATAGATGAACCAATCACGGGCCGCCACGTGTCAGTGGGGCCCGTGAACAGTACAAGAATTCCTTAAGAGTTGGCTCTTGCGAAAGAGAAATAAGGGGTGGGTTCTTAAAAAAATGCGGGCTCCACCCCTTAAGAACTCTCTTAAGAGCTGAGGATAAACATGCTCTAATATTTTTAGTTGATTGATTTGTTTAATGCTAGATTAAGTTTAAAAAATATAAATCTAGACTTTAGACTTTTCATATTTGGAAGTTGTTCGATGAAATAATTGAAAGAATCAATCAATGTGATTTACTTGATTAGCCAATGGGAATTGATGCTATGAGTATTTAGTAGCTAGTAGGATATGAAATTTATGCATGTTTGATGGTAATTAACTAATGTGAAATGATGTTAAGAACTTGATTAACATATGAATTATTACCAGATGACTAGAATTTCTTAAACCAAGTCTTGTGTTATTGGTTTATAGATTCTCATTGTCTCATTAAAATCTAGTGTTATTGATTTGATAATTTTACAGTTTTATACAAAATTATTTGTTATTAAATTTTTTTAGATTTTAATGCTTCTACAAATCTATTAAAGTAAGTGTTACTAAACAAGATATTGAAAATAATACATGTACTCTTTGGATTTTTAAAATCATTAATACTACTTTTATTTTCATAAAATTTCACAATATACAAAAAATTTTACAACTCTTTGCAAATTTAACAAATTTCTCAGCTTTTGAAATCAACAAGCTTTATAAAAATTTAACTCCCACTAACATCTCCATATAAACTATGATACACATAACAAATTTTATTCAAATAAACAAATATAAAGATCTTGACCAAATCTATATTATAATGGGAGAGTTTACTCTCTCCCCTTCTGCCACGTGTCCATTTCGTAATGGGCTTTTAAAAAAAAAATTGGATGTTGACTATGAGATTCGAACCCTTCACCTCAATGTTTATTTGATTGACATAACCAACTGAGCTAAATGAGATTTTGTAAACTAGAAACTAAATTTTATATAATAATATTACAGTTTGATCTTTTCTAAGGGTGTCTATGTCAATATTAAGTTGGTCCCACATATTTTTTTTAAATCGTATGTTGACATACTAAAATAGTCGAACCTTTCACTTCGGTGTTTATTTGATTGACATAACTAACTCATGTACAAGAGATTTTTTTTTAAATTGATGGCGGATTTTTTACTTATTTTGAATGAGACGTGGCGGTCGAGACATTACAAGTGGTATTACAGCTGGTTAGCCATCTCGATTTTAACCCGAGAGGCAACTTGAGACCTGTCGTGGGACACAACAAAGACGTTTTACTCTTTGAGAGGAGGTGAATAGAAACATCCCGAGCTGTGATATCTATAAAAAGGCTTAAGAGAATTGATTTAGTTACCTATGTCGCCAAAGTTGACTTACCTTTTCCGTCACACATCCGTTTAGAACTCCAGAGTTAAGCGTGCTTAGGTTGGTATAGTGAATTGATGAATGAGCTATCAGGAAGTGATTCATGATACCATGCGAATGAATCCAAAACACGAGGAAGGTCGGGTGGTGATTATAGGGTCAGTAAACAATGATTTGGAGACTTTAGAAGAATTAACGAACCGATCGTTAGATGGAATGGGATCTACAGGTCGAGAGCGCGAATATGAGCAGCCCATTAACCGTGGGCGGTCGGGACGTTATATTATTATTCCATGTCAACAAGCAAATTAAAGATTTCATCTCTAATAACGTGGGTAGGCAATGAGATGAAGAAGACACACGGTTCAGTCAAAATGGGCCTTAAACTGGGCCATAACAGGATCGTTTGTTTTCGTTTCCATCGGACAAGCTGATACAAAGTTTTGGACGGGAAAAAGCGGGAAGTCGGAGAACCTTATTTCCATAACGTGGGTAGGGCCCACCATATCTAGCTTAAGGGTCGACGAGCTATTTCCCCACGAGAACTATCGTATAGCATCAGATCCCCACCAAACTATGACCTAGTGTCAAATCTCCACGAATTAACAATTTTAAATGTATTTCCCCCCGAACCGATACTTCAAAACTTAATTACCCATAGACCATGGTTTTAATTGGTTTATTATTAACCAAACAGTTAAACCAATTAAACCAAACCAAAATTCATTTAAACAATTTTTAATAAAGAATATGATTTATCTTCTTGTTGAAATTTCAAATATATATATATTTTTAACTTAAGGAAATTTTAGATATATATTTTTGTGTGTTTCTAAAATTTAAAAGAAAAAAAATTACATCAAGATTTCATTTTTATAAGTTTAATAAAATTACAATGAATAAATAAGCTTGTAAATTTTTGTTTTTTTTTTGAAATGTGAAAGAAAAAAAATCAAATTTTGATAAAGAATTTATGTCAAAAAATCTAGTTTTGTTGAATTTTACGAGAATCATTTTTATCAATAAATATTCATAATTTTATAACTCTTCATGTTATTGATAAAAAATTGATATTTTTATCAAAATTCAACAAAACATATATTTTAAATTTAAAAAATGCAAATAAGTAAAAAAAAATAGGAAAGATTTTTTGAATTTCAAAAATATATATTTTTTGAAATTTTAACAAGAAAATAAACAATAGTCTTACATAAAAATTGTTTAAAATAAATTTTAGTTTGGTTTAGCCGGTTTAAATTATTTGGTTGATAATAAACCAATTAAAACCATGGTCTATGGGTAATTAAGTTTCGAAGTATTGGTTCGGGGAGAAATACATTCAAAATTATTAATTCATGGAGAAATAAGTTTACAACTTTCAGATCATGGAGATTTGACACTAGGTCATAGTTTGGTGGGGATCTGATGCTATACGATAGTTCTCGTGGGGAAATAGCTCGTCGACCCCTAGCTTAATGCAAAATTAATTACTTTTAATTTCCAGTGGACAAAAAAACATATTTCTCCTTTTCGAATTCGAACCGTAAATTAGCTTCTTTTTTTTTTCTTTTTCTTGGAATCCCAAATTAAATAAAATAAATTTCGAATTTCACATCCGGCGAGGAGATTCCAACGTCCAGTCTCCGCTACTCACCGTGAATCTGAGTAACCTTTGTTCGTAGAAATTACATTTGGCGGCGCCTCGACTCTAATCATCTGTGAGCTTCTCATGGCATCTCAGGTTCGTATCGTTTTAATGGCTTTAGTCTCTGTTACAAAGGCGAAGATGTGTTTCTGATTTGGATCAACGTAATTGATTTGGTAGGCATTTTGGGTAATGAAGAAGAGACTTCATCATTGCTTACAAATTAGAAGCGGTTTAGTGCTCAAATAGTAGAGCAAGTCTTATCTTTTAGATTGAAAGGTTGTAACTTGTTAGGAGTTTGGTCATGGGTGCTAGCTATTTTTGAATTTTATGATACGAGTTCTTATTTTTGACAAGCTTCTTTCGTTCCTGGCTTACTGGTTCTCACAAGTTTAAGACTTTACATGAAACAGTAATCTGGAACAAGAGGCCAGTATGAGTAGCGTCTATGCTCCGTCAGAGGGAACTAGTTTTGTGAGTTTTGATGCATCAGAAAGCGTGGAGGATAGTAAGAAAGGTAATGTCATCTACTCATTTACTTGTTGTTTACCTTCTCCTTTCCTCCGAGGATTGAAACAGAGTTTTGTAAGCATTTATCTCTCAGAACTTGAGTTTTACAGGATTGTTAGAATGATTAGTGATGAACGAGTTGGTTTCTCTAGCTTGATAGAGTTTCTCATCATAATTCGAACAAGGTCATGGCAGAATGGACCTTTTAAGTTCATTTTAGGATAGGTGTAGGTGGATGGAAACATATATATATGGACGATGGCTTCTGTTCTCACCCGTTTTCCATTTCTTCTTGATTTTGCTCTCAGGTCATCAGAGTTTGGTGGAATGGTTAAATCAGACACTTCCTTTTTTGAATCTACCATTGGAAGCATCAGAGGACGAACTGAGGGCATGCTTGAGGGATGGAACTGTTTTGTGTAGCCTTCTGAATCAGCTTAGTCCTGGTTCAATGAGAATGGTACTTATGAATTTTGATTTTCTTGACCATTTGGCTTATGCATCTTTTCGTTTACTTTTTTTTTGGTGCTAAGCTTCTGGTTGTATCTTTCTCATTTGCTGCTAGACTCACATTCTTTGGCTATTATACAGGGAGGCAGCTTTGAGCCTGCTTATGTAAAAATTGAGCGGTTTCTGACTGCTATGGAGGAAATGGCTCTGCCCAGGTTCGAGGTTTCAGACATAGAACAGGTTTGTTATATTTCCATGGATATAATTTTTCGTTTCTGTGGAAAAAGTTGATTTCTGAAATATGGAAACTCTGTTTGGTTTATTTACTATTTTATCATCACTTAAAGTGATTGTGGGTATACCGACTTGGCTTTCTAGAAATAGAACCAATTCAGTGTAGGTAATTTATGCTAAAACAACCCTCGTTTTTGACATCTTCTTGCTGCATCATTGTTCTAATCATGGCCATTGTCTGAGCTATTTCGATGATAAGATTGCATGATTTTTTCTCCCATATCTTTTCTTCTCTCTGCCCTTTCTCGTGTTTCTTTATTCATTTATGATTCCTAATATAAAGTAAAAAGCAGGGGGATATGGTGTCAGTTTTACAGTCCCTTAAGGCGCTTAAAGCAAGCTTTTCCGATGGTGGTCATGATAAAAACTCACTATGTGCGAAGAGGAGATGGAGCTTGCCAGAAGACCACTCGGATTCAAGAGGGGATGACCACAACTTTATTAATGGATTCCACTCGAAGGAAGAATCTGAGATTGATATTTCTGATGCAAAAATTTCGGAATTGCTGAAATCGAACAGTTTACGGGTAAAGTATTCTAACATAGTCTTGGTAGACTCTGTGTCCAACCGTTCAATTTTACCTCTGTAGATTCAAATGGTATTTCCTTTTGTCTTTGTTAGAATGCTCCCACTCGGTCACTGTTTGACATGCTGGATAAGCTTCTAGATGAGAGCGTGAAGAAGATGAATGGACATGTGTCTCATGTAAGACAAAGATTGAGCTACTGATGCCACCCTTCTCTTGATTCTTGCTTTCTAGTTCGCCTAAAATTTGAATCCTTGGTTCAGTGGACATTTTTCTTATGCTCCACATGTTTCTTCCTTTTTTCCGCTGTGTTGTTCAGGCTATGGCATCACTCTTGAGCGCACTTGTGCAAGTGATAGAACAGAGAATCTCAAATCAAGCTGATAACTTAAAGAATGTAAGCTTACCTAATGCTTTTCTTCTTTGATTTTTTCGTGATTTACATAAAGTCCTTAGCATGATGTAATGAATATGCTTATGAAACGGGTGCAGCAAAATATACTCTTTAGGGTACGTGAAGAAAAATACAGGTCAAGAATTAAAGTCTTAGAAACCTTAGCAGCTGGGACAACTCAGGAAAACGAGGTAGTTTCAGTTTCTCTTCACTTTTTTTTTTCTATTTCCCATATTGATTGTTTTTTTCTTCCTTTGTTGTAGATTGTTACGAACTGTATGGAGCATATAAAGGTACTTTATTGATTCCATATGCATCATCTCCTTAATACATATTTGACTTTTAGTTTAGTTTTTGCATCTTGAAAAGTTTGTTGACATTAGCCCATAAAATGTAGCATAGTACTTGTGGAGAGTAACATTTAAACTAATCTACACTTCGATAAAACTTCAGTCTGAGAGATCATATCATAAAATCATTGTGTATGGGCCGCGCCCTACACTTAATAACGTGACTACATACAACATTTTTCATTTGGCTCGTGTATTAAAATTCTTTAGCACGAGTTTTGTGAATAATGGTTCTCGGTTGTGTTCTTTAGCTTGAGAAAACCAGAATAGAAGAAAGAGAAAGGTCAGAAGAAAAAGATGTGGTGCGTCTAAAAATGGAAAAAGAGCACAATGATGCTGAGATTCGTAAGCTGAAGCAAGAACTCAAGGTGGTGAAAGAGACGCATGAAAACCATTGCTTGGAGTTAGACGCAAAAGCACAAAATAATAAAGTTGAGATGGAGAAGAAACTAAAGGATGCAGAGTTACAAGTTGCGGATTCGACTAGGAAGGTCAAAGAACTCGAGAAGTTGTGCCAATCTAAATCTCAAAAATGGAAGAAGAAAGAGTGCACCTACCAGCGCTTCATAAACAACCAGTATGGGGCTTTGCAGGTTTGGCTTATAAATATAGTATTCTTCAAATACCTCTGGTAGTTTCTTTAATGACATAGTTTCGTGGATTATGCAGGATCTGAATGCTACTTCGGTGTCTATAAAGCATGAAGTCTTAAGGACGCAGAAAAAATACTTTGAGGATCTAAACTACTATGGTAAGATTCATTTTTTCACCAATTGTGTATGATTGCTTCATCAATTTTCTATTCTAGAGTACACGGCTTAATATTTATAATCCATGTTCGTAGGTTTAAAGCTCCAAGGAGTGGCTGATGCAGCGAAAAATTACCACGTCGTCCTTGAAGAAAACCGAAGACTGTACAATGAAGTGCAGGAACTGAAAGGTAAAACACTTTGCGTCAGTGTTCTTTGTTTGACTCGACCATTCAAGATATAACTTCTGCCCTTTCTCTTGCTTTTTTTAGGAAATATCAGAGTCTATTGCCGGATTCGGCCATTCCTTCCAGGGCAAAACAGTAAACAAACCTCTATAGAGTACATTGGCGAGAATGGTGAATTGGTGGTTGCAAATCCGTTTAAGCAAGGGAAAGATACGCATCGGTTATTTAAGTTCAATAAGGTTTTTGGTCAAGCAGCAACGCAAGGTTTTGATCCCTTTCCCTCTTATGTATCTAGGTTAGCTAGTTAAAGACTATGTATATAGAGATATCTCCTAATCTGTTTCTTATTAAATTGCAGAGGAGGTTTTTCTAGATACTAGACCATTAATTCGATCTATTCTTGATGGCTACAATGTGTGTATATTTGCGTATGGTCAGACAGGGTCTGGAAAAACTTATACAATGGTGAAGACATGCTTGATTTTGCTTCTTTTATGTTTTAGCAAGACAATATTGGTCTCTAATGGACATATATCCATTTTACTAACAGAGTGGGCCAAGCATCACATCAAAAGAAGACTGGGGTGTCAATTACAGAGCTCTGAACGACTTGTTCCACTTAACTCAGATTAGAGAGAACGCTGTTGTGTATGAAGTAGGTGTTCAAATGGTTGAGATATATAATGAGCAAGTTCGTGACATACTTTCTGATGGTGGTTCCAATCGTAGATATCCTTCTCTAAACTCATATAGTGTCTAAATGTTTCTTGGAAATTGTACATTCATGTATGTATACATATTTATGTATATACTTGCATATGCTGTGTCTATAGAAAATTTCCTTAACCTGCATACGTTAGGGATTTGGAATACTGCCTTACCAAATGGGCTAGCTGTCCCAGATGCAAGCATGCATTCTGTGAGATCAACTGAAGATGTGCTTGAGCTGATGAATATTGGGCTCATGAACAGAACCGTTGGTGCCACAGCTCTCAATGAAAGGAGTAGTAGATCACACTGGTTTGTAAACTTTTCTCCTGAACTTGTTTACCTTCCAATATTATCTAAGTCCTCAATGATTAAAGCAAAAAATAAAATTGCCCATTCTCTGCAGCGTTCTTTCTGTTCATGTACGTGGTGTCGACGTGGAAACCGACTCTGTGTTGCGTGGTAGTTTGAACTTAGTTGATCTTGCTGGAAGCGAGAGGGTTGATCGCTCTGAGGCAACTGGAGAGAGGCTCAAGGAAGCTCAGCATATAAACAAATCACTGTCAGCCCTTGGAGATGTCATATTTGCTCTAGCGCATAAGAATCCTCATGTGCCGTACAGAAACAGCAAATTAACGCAAGTCCTTCAAAGTTCCTTGGGTACTTTCTTAACTTCTTTGAAGAAAACGTTGAGATTTTGGCTACACGTATTGCATGATATATCCGTTAGCTTTATGTGGTTGGTTCCCTTAACTCTTTGTCTTAACCGTTTTGTAGGAGGGCAAGCCAAGACTCTTATGTTTGTTCAAGTCAATCCTGATGGAGATTCTTATGCTGAGACCGTTAGCACTTTGAAGTTCGCCGAAAGAGTCTCTGGTGTGGAATTAGGTGCAGCTAAAAGTAATAAAGAGGGACGAGATGTTAGACAACTCATGGAACAGGTTCTTATTTTATTTCTTCTCTCTTAAGGTCATTCTTATCCATTAAAAGTGAAGAGATCAAATGTATATGTATCATGATATAACAGGTATCAAACTTGAAGGATGTAATTGCCAAGAAAGATGAAGAGCTTCAAAATTTTCAGAAGCCAACAGGTAATAATGCAACCGTACCAAAACGTGGTTTAAGCAAACTAAGATTGTTGGGGGCTTCATCATCTAGAAGACATTCTATAGGAGCTTCACCAAATGCTCGACGAGGAAAGGCCTCTGGTTTAGTTGGAAGGACAACCTCAGATGTTGACAACTGCTCAGAATATAGTAGCAAGCATTCTGATTCTGGTTCACAGCATTCATTGGACGAACTTATACATCGAAAGGATCTTCACCAGCCTTCTAAGTTTGCTGGTGGGACGAAGGACACTGACTTTGAAGACGATATTGAACTCATAGGCCTTGCAGATGCAGACTCTGAGGAAAGATTGAGTGATATCTCTGATAGTTGTCTTTCGATGGGAACAGAAACTGATGGTTCCGTAAGCAGTATAGTAGAGTTGACTCTTTTCCCTGAAACTGAGAAGCCTCTTGAAATAGCCGAACGACCCGAAGCACAATTGGCCCCTGAGAAACCCGATAAATCAGTGAAAATGGGTAAAACCGAGCCAAAAGAAAGGTTAGTAGTATCTTTCTACTGGCACACTTAAATTGAAGAATACAGATTCTTATGTTTGTTCTGTTTTGATATTATAAAAGCAGAGGTACTATTCCATCGAAGATTCCACAGCAGACCTTGAAACCACCAGGCCAAACCAGACCTTCTCGTCTGTCAGTTGCCGCTAGCTCTTCCTCGAAGGCCTTAGCAAGTAATGTCACTATACGTTAACTCTTTCACTTGTGTCATAAATACCAAATCTGTTTGCATATTTACTCTCAAGCCAGGCTCTAATCACAGCCTACTTAGATTACTATGAAAGATCATATGAAGTAGATGCGTTGCAATTTTGCATAAGAACCTTGTCATCTAGTCTTCTTGATTTGCCGCAGGTGGTAAAAGATCGACAATTGGCACTTCATCTTCATCAAAACCACTGAACAGAAGGCGGTGAAGACTCAGAGATTCATCCATACGGCTGGCAGAAGATTTGTGATCTGATGTGTTTGGTAGCTAATGGTGTAACTAAGTTAGCATATGATGACCTTTTTCTTCTATGTAAACCTAATTACGAAACATCTTAACTAAGTGTTTTTCTCTTAGTGTTAACTTAACCTGTCCACCCAAGCTTTGAGGTTTTCTACATGATGTTTTATGTCGTAGAATTAAACCAAAATGCTCAAGAGTTACCCTATTGTAGTAAAAAAATGCTTATCATTCTTCTTGATGTGGATGGTATGAAGCAACTTGAGGTGTTGGCGAATGAAGCTATGGTTTGGTCCTGGAAGTAGGGTTGTAGTAACCACAAAAGAATCAAGAGCTTTTGCAGCAACATAGTATTGATAATATATCAAGTGGGGGGGGGGGGGGTCCATATGAAGAAGAAGCTCTCGAGATCTTTTTGAAGAAATGCTTTTAGGCAGAGTAACAGAGCTTTGCAGGAAACTTCAGTGAAGTCTATGTGTGGTATGTTTATTTTTTACATGGGAAGAAGCAAGAAGAGTGTGACGAAGTAATGCGTATACTACAAACTATGAGATAAAGAGGCAGAGAGATTTATAAGAAGATGCATCACGTTTAACTAGCCAAGTTATCCTATTACTTTTAGGTGATTGTTGTTGAGGTCATATTCTTATAAAAATAATGTTAATCTTTATTGTTTGTTTAATATTTAAACCTGATGAAAATATGAAAACTGTGAAGTTGACGCTTTTGTTGCTGAAGCAAAACATAGACTTGTTTTAAAAGACTCAGTTTTACAATGAAGAAGGCATATGTTGGTGCAGAGAAAAGTACGAGGATATTACTAAGTAAGAGTATCGAATGTCAAACTTTTTAAAGATAACTTAGAATACAAGTATGTTGGTTGTTATTAATTATATATACAAGAAAATAGCACATCACACGTCGCATAAATTCGTGAAAAACAAATATAAACAAAACTTCATAATCATTGGACTGAATCATAGACCCGCAAATGCTAACAACGAATTGGTCATGGCTGTAATGAATATCCTCACATATATATCCTTTCCTGTAATACAAAATAAACATATTAGTGTTTGGGTTTTGTTGCTTTCCTGTTTTATTATGAAAATCAATAAACTATACTATCATTTAAAAAAGAAGAAAATATAGAGATTTCTATTTAAAATCCAAATAACTATTTCAGCATATAAATACACTATTCACCTGTCATAGCATGAGGAGAGAATGAGCCGCTGGGTGACTGAGTTATTGGCAAACCGCTTGAGTCATACTTCAAAAAACATTTAGTAAAAAAGAACAGAGCTTTACCACCGAGACGAGCTAGTCCAGTGGTATCCCGAGCTTCGGCTTGGAGGACGCGAGTTCGAACTTCTGGCGGAAAGACGTGTCCAAAGCCGTAAAAAGTATAGACAAAGGCTGACGCCGGGCCTAGGTGGTGGGCCACAAGGTCAACACCTGATTAAATAAAAAAAAAAAAAAAAAAACAGAGCCATACGAGCATCGTTGCAACAGCTTGAGACTCCGTGGACCCCAAGTCTCAAGCAGACGCTGCAATTTGCTGGATCAAGATCAGGACTACACTGAACTACTGTGTCTAATGTATACGACGCATCAAATCCATATACTTTGTTTCTGTCCCTGACGTAATACGGCGTCAAAGAAGCCAAAGAAGACTTGGAAGCTGTGAGGATAATAAGCTGCTCTACCTTATCTGATAGAGTTTCCTGGAACGGAAATAAAAAGGAATCGGGAAAAGAGGAGACAGAGTGTCTAGAGGCCCAACGCCCACTTTCGACGAGACTGAAGAAGGAAACGTTCGAGTATCGAACCATGCACTCCTCGTAGTATACTATAGCATCGTTTATGTAAGTGCAGTTTTTTGTAGTGATCTCTAGGGTTGCAGTCTTCACACAGTTCGAACAAGATGTTTTGGTGATGTCTCCACGACATAGGAACATGCCATGAACTGTGTCGGGGCTAAGACCGACCGTGGCGTTGTAATAGGATCCTAGAGAGGAACGGTCACGGAGAGAGGAGAGGAGGGTTTCACGGTTTTATTTGTATTGGCTGGTTTGTGTGATTTTTTTCGGATAATGGGTCGCAGAAAGTGTGCATGTGTTGAGGTTGGGACATGGTTTGGTGAGATAATAGAGAGACCAACAACAAGTAAAACAAAAAAGCAGATAATCTGATGAAAATTTCCATTTTCTTGTGTATGAAGATATCTTAAAGGACAAGAGAAAGCTAGCAGTTTATATAGGGAGTTATATTATTTTAGTTTAATTTATTCAAGTAAATAACGTCCTATACCAATTCAGACGGAGAACGTATCTAATAATTCTTTTAACTGGTAAACAGTCAGATGATTTTATCAATAAAGAGTTGAATCCAAATTTATGAACATAGATCATCATCTTTTTTTTTACTTGTTCTTAAACCATATATATATATGAAACTAAGACAAAAACATAAAGTTGACAAAAAAATTTAGCTTTGTCAGCGTATGAAGTGAAACATGGACTTGTTCTAAGCGGTTTTAGAAGACAAGAAGAAATCAAGATTCGAGCGGCAAGACAAATAAACAATCATTCGAGTTTTCCGTGTATCAACCAAAAATATGAGTATATATATGACCGATCATAAAAACCAAAATCCAAATAAAATAACTGTAAAATCCTCAACTCGTTTAGCTGAATATATTTTTTATGTTTTCATCCCTTTCATGTATGTTGTCCTAGTTAAAAATAAATTCGATCATAATACTATTCAATGTTCTATATATCGGTTTAGGACAACGCCTAGACGACCTAAACAAAAATGAACAATTTTCCAAAAAAAGAACTGATTCAAGCATTTAAAAGTCAGTTTAAAGCCAAGTTAATCAATAATCTTCTCTAAAATGCCTAACTTATCGCCTATCAATTTTTTGAATATTGATATTATTCATGTAATAACATATATTTACTTTATATTGTTTGCTGCTCTAAATCAAAAATAAAAAGAAACCTAATTTGAAAACATCTCAGAAACTAGGGATTCAGAAATGAGTAAATTTTCAATAAACTTATATATATATATATATATATAAGTATCTCATTTTCAGTAATAAGAAATATAAAAAAGGGTATATAAGTATATAACCTAAAACAGTGTTGGTGAAAATACTTGCAAGTTGCAACGTACACAAATATATGCATGGCGGTCAAACTGAGGGAAACGTTGAGTTTAACATTTTGCATTTCCTGAACCTTTTTTTTTTTTGAATGTAAGCCTTTTTAATCCCAAGAACAAGGCAACATTTTACGGTCTTAGTACTAATTTACTATAAGTTTATGAAAGAAAAGAATCAAGATTGTACCCAGTGCCGGCTTTAGGGGTAGGCAAGTGGGGCACACGCCCAGGGCCCACCACAAAAACAAATAAATTTTATAGTAAAAAAGAGCCCAAATTTTTTATTTCTATTTTTCATTGGGCCCATAATTTTATAATTAATTAATTATTATTGCATATATAATATATTTGTCAAAGATCCAAAAAATATTTGCCAAGGGCCCAATATAAAGTTGAGCCGGGCCTGATTGTACCAAAATTCCTAAACCTTATCATCGTTTCCTTCCGTTCTATGAAGCCTCTTCTTGCAACAAGACCAATCCTCAAGATCACAGAGAGAGAGAGAGAGAGAGAGAGAGAGAGAGAGAGAGAGAGAGAGAGAGAGAGAGAGAGAGAGAAACCATTATGGCTGAACGTCTGGAGGATTTTGTGGTGGTGGTGGTGGAGCAATCCTGCCATGCGCAAAGCGGAAATAGAGTGTCCCTGGTTCATCTTCAATTTGTCTCCAACCAATAACTGTGCAGCAGTTCACGCAAGACACTTCATAGCCGTAGTATAGATCGTTGCCGTAAGGAACCACGTCTTCTCCGACCATAACATTGTACCTGACAAAATGTATAGTTTGTAGATTAACAGTTTCTCGAGAAAAATGATCACTTGTCGAACTGGGAGAGCAACTTACACTTGATAAAACTCAAACAAGTTGTAAAAGTCGTCCAAGAGATGAGCACCTAGTGCAATTTGGGCATTACACGTGACACATGTAAACGCAGGTTCTTCTTTCTCCACCAAGAAAACCCTTCCCATTACTGAAAATGCAGAAAACTACAATTATCAAATTCATTAAATTAGTAGTAAGAAGAAAAAATAACTATACATCAAATTTACAAAATAGAGAACATTATATGGCAAGAAAACAGTTAACATAGATCTCCATTATATACCAGAACAAGATTTTTATGGAGTTTAATTGAGGATATAAGGAAGTGAAGATCATGCTGAAAATATGGAAGAAACTTCTAGAAATTACTTAAGTATATGTTCGTTCTGAGTTTGGTTAGTTCGATTGAAGGAAACTAATTTCGATTCGCGGATTATTTTGAAGACGTTTTACTGATCAATATATGGATACAAAACGACTTAAGGGAGCGAGATTGAAAGGAAAAGGTACAAGCGGTTGATTAGATCTAATGTTCTTAAGAAACCCTAGATCGTGTCGTTAGTCTGTTGAAGTGCGTCTATTTTCGGATCCCCTCTTTGTTCTCCTTTCCTCTCCTTTTATAAGTCAAGCCTGTAACTCTCCGGTTTGCTCTAAATTTGCTCGTCCTAAAGGGTAGGGCCTAGAATCGAGTCTTAATGGGCTTTTCGGCCGGGTAGGGATTTCGGAGCCGTAGTCTATCGATCGAGCAGGCGTGTAGCCTCGTCGAGTCACTCGAGCATGTTGATGTCGACTTCGAGCCGAGCCGACTTCGATCGGGTTGATGACGACAATGGGCCGAATTCCGTTATTGGAAGGGCCTTGTTGAGGATACACAAATTCCTCTCCAACAGAATACAAAAAATAATAATAATTCATCAATTGCAAGCAGAACGATCACCAATGTTGTGATGCTGAAATGAACCTCTTTGTTTATAGTAGAAAAAGATAAATTATTTTGGTTGAACTTTACTTAAGCAGTTCTTCTTGAACTAAAGTTAAGTTTTAAATTTCTTTTTCTATTGAACAATAATCTAATGCACAAACAAAACATTCTAACATACAAAAACCTATTATAAAACCTAATTAAAAAAAGTAAAACATCAAAGGTCATGAGCTAAAAACCCACGAATACTCATTAACTAAAACACCAAATTGTGCTTTCTCCAATATCATAGCTCAGAACATCTCAAGTAACATATTGATTCTTGATGTCATGACATCGTATTGTGTCGCTATTCTACCGCTCAAGCTAGATAGCGGTTCCACAGGATCATCATCTCACATCGAACTAGAAGAGAAAAAAAAAACAATAGAGCATGCAATGATGGAAACGACAGTTGCAATGCAAGTGGTGGTACATGAGCAGACCAACGCAATGGTAGAGAAATTTTGCCGAGAAAGAGGAAAAGGTACTGACAATGAGCAAGTGACTATGAAAGAAAGTCTTGCATCATCAAAGAAGACCACTTCAAAATCAGACATGTCCTTGATGGTAATTTCAGAACTAAAGTAACCTAACCACAATGCGTAGGAGATAAGTACATGACTTGATAAGGGTTTACAAAGAGAACACGATTAGTGAAACTTGTGAAAGATTCATGTTAAAAATTGTTAGATGCATATCAAAAGTTGTTTGTGTGGTTTATACAAAGTTAGTCCTTTATTAAAGAGTTTTAGTGTTTTAGGTATTAATTAGGTTTTTATATTTTCTTTTCGATCTTAAGATGTATATTTTTTCATTAGAGTTATGAAGAAGTTGTGATATACCTTACAAGGGTCTCTGTTAATTAATAGGAAAGAAACTTCTAAGATAGAATAATCTGCAAGAAAGACTAGGGATAAAAAGAAATTAGCATAAATTTTCAATCTATTTTTTGTGTGAACAAAAGTTCATATTACATGCATGAAAATCCTAAACATAATCAAGAAACTACAGAAAAATTAAGTCACGCTAAGTCCCTAGTGTATGAAAAGTACCAAAACCCACAGATACTACTAAAGAAGATAACCATTCGATCAGTGAGATACTTGCTTACTTAGCGAGACAATAGGAGGATGTAGCCGAAAGTAAATCCTGACTCAAATCCAGCAAATGTAGTTCAATGTTTGAGATAGAGAATCTACAAGTAATGAAAGTAACAATCTCAAAGATCATTGGATCTTTACCTAGAAGAAGAAACGTCACTCACTGACCAGAGGAAAAGTTTTAAATATTTCCCGGGATTTACATCTATAAGAAATAGTGATTATAAATTAGTCACCAAACCTTGGCCCATAAGTACATTGTTAAGTTAATCTCTTAGATAATTTCGCTAATACCCAAAGCCCACTATAAATGGGCTTATTCTGAGAAGTAAAGGTTCTTATATAGAAATTGATTGTTGAATCAAATATCAGATAGAATTTTGTTTTTGGTCAAAGTTCAAACATAAAAAAATAGCTTACTTGTTTTGGTTAAACTTTAGTATATACTAGGTGGATTGCCCGCACATGCGGGCATAAACATTTTATAAAATTACTTATTAATATATACATTACTGATTAAAAACTATAAAAATAAATTATTATTTATATTTTCTTTTGAATTTTTATGTGAAAAATCTTATATATACTATATTCATTATTAATATCAATCTTAAAATTTACTCAATTATAGAAAATTAATAATTCACTTGATTAATATTTAGTTTATGTGTTTTCTGTTTTTTCTGTTTTTTGTTTTCTATTTTTTTCGTTTTAAATTTTAATTAAAAGATTTTTTTAGATAGCAACACAATATATATATATATATATATATATATATATATCAGATTATATTTTTATTTTAAATAATTATATATATATATCAGATTATATTTTTATTTTAAATAATTTTTATATTTTAGATAATTCTTATTATTATTAATTTTAATCATTATCTAATAAAATAATTTAAATTCGTTTTTACTTTTTAATAATTTATATATTTTATTTATTAAAGGGCATCTTTTTATTTTAAAAAATATTTAGATTTTGGATAATTTTTATTATTATTAATTTTAATCATTTATCTAATAAAAATAATTAAAATTCGTTTTTATTTTTGAATAATTTATATAATTTATTCATTAAGAGTATAAACGATATTAACCACTCTAACTTTTAACGTGAGAGCTCCGTTGCGAAAAATCACTTCGTAAATAATAGTAAATAAATAATTTTATATATATATATCAGATTATATTTTTATTTTAAATAATTTTTATATTTTAGATAATTCTTATTATTATTAATTTTAATCATTATCTAATAAAATAATTTAAATTCGTTTTTACATTTTAATAATTTATATATTTTATTTATTAAAGGGCATCTTTTTATTTTAAAAAATATTTAGATTTTGGATAATTTTTATTATTATTAATTTTAATCATTTATCTAATAAAAATAATTAAAATTCGTTTTTATTTTTGAATTATTTATATAATTTATTCATTAAGGGTATAAACGATATTAACCACTCTAACTTTTAACGTGAGAGTTCCGTTGCGAAAAATCACTTCGCAAATAATAGTATATATACGCATGTTGAGATCAATGGAAAACACACAAAATTTTACAAGTCTTTATTTATTTGCAAGTTAAGGCCTTTTAAGATCTAAAGTGAAAGAAACATGAAAAGCTCCTTCACTTTCACCATCCTCTTTTTTGTTCTTCTCCTTACCTCTTCTTGTTAGTCATCTCCTGATATAAATGCATTATTTATATGCTGTTTAATTAACAACTGATTAATGACATTTTTGTGTTTATTTTATAGGTGTGGTGAAGAGTGCAAGGATGCAAGGAATAAGCACAAACGATAGATTGATACCTATAACATGCAACACTGATCAAGATTGTACTAAGTATTGCAAAGGTCCCATTCACAAGTGCGAGTTTCATACTTGTGCATGCGTACCCGGAAACCCTCATTGTTGCTAGAAACCAAAACCTACCCTTCACATAACCTTAAACGTTTGGTTTAGAACTTTGTTTATCTTTTGCATTGGAGTTTTTACCCAACAATAAATAAATAAAAAATTCCTGTTGACAAGGTTTTGATTTTGAACCAATGGTCTAGCCGCTGTGTTTTTGTGATTGCATTGGCAAGAACGCAAAATTGCTACATAACTAAACCGGAAATAGATATTATTGGTTTACCATCTACTTAGATAGATGTTATATATATAAATCTAAACGGGACAAATTAAATCGCATCAGCATAAGATATGACATTGTACGCATCATAATCACTTTTATTTCAAATTAGGAAGAATCATTTTAGAAAATTTGCATACAAAATTAAAATTGCTAAAAAAATATTTCCAACTGAGTACTGATTAATACAAATATCTATGATATTTTTCCAAGCTTAATAAGCTGAACGCATATGGCTGCATAATAGCCGTTCGTTTGTTGTAAAAAAAATATGGAACATGACTGCATAGTTTTATGGTACGTATATATGCAAATAAAGGAAGAAGGACCAAGAGATCTTTTCCTGATATGGATTAGACATTTTCTTGATACAGCTAAACAAGATCGTGGAGCTTGGATTATTTGTAGAAGAAGACTGGTTGCTTCCTTCTGAAGAATGCATAAAAACGTCAACTGTACTCTACCAGAGAATTGACTTTTGCAATCTCGGTTCTATGTTTCTTTGGACCCCTGATTGAAGAAACCGAGTCTCCTACCTTATACCAGAAAAAAGTGTAGCTTTCAGTATTATGCATCATCATTCACACCAAACAAAAAAGTATTGAACAACAATAGTAAAGGTAAAACTAGCATAGTTCCCCATACAGCTGAAAAGCCGAACTCCTATCAACATTCAGCAACAGTGTAGTTTACAAATTTCACCATAAGAAAAATAAAGTCCATAAAGTTGGAGGTCATATTTCCAGCAAAGATCTGTTGAGTTAGGTACAAAAGAGTCTGTCCCTTGTTCATCCAAGGGTCCATAGCTCAGTGGTAGAGCATTCGACTGCAGATCGAGAGGTCACCGGTTCGAACCGGTTGGGCCCTTTTTGTGGTCAATCCGATTTTTTAATTTTGTTGTTTTACCTTTCTTTTCCAAATTTCAGCTCATGACTTTATCAGGTGATTGTAGAAGACTACTTTAGCTTCTTATGATAACTATGTATAAACTATATGCTTTTTTGTGGTCAATCCGATTTTTTAATTTTGTTGTTTTACCTTTCTTTTCCAAATTTCAGCTCATGACTTTATCATGTGATTGTAGAAGACTACTTTAGCTTCTTATGATAACTATGTATAAACTATATGCTTATGTGTTGTAGGTAACTAACGGGTATATACGAAGATGGTCGAATCTGAAAATTTGAAGATTATAAATATTTTTCAAGAACAAATGTAAAAATCAAGTTAGAAAGTTTAAACTTAGGGGATTATTGGAAAATAAATTTGTGTTGAATTAATAAATTTTATGAGTTGATAGATTTTAAAAGTTATGTGGATTGTGAATATATATATATCTTGACTTATAAAATTTTATCATAACTTTTCTAGATTGGTATAAATTTTCATAAATTTGTATTACTTCTTTTCAATCATTCTTTGTAAAGTAAATATATAATTTATATTTTTATAAATCATATATTATGATTATTTGTTTTTCAAAACATATTTTTATGTTAAAAAGAAAATAATAGTGATACATAAAAAACTTATGTTAATAATGATAAGATGAATATTATATTAACAAATTTAACCAATTATGTATGTTTAGTCGTTCATATGTTTAGTTTTTATCAATTAATGATAAAACAATAAGTATATAAAATGTAATGAATTACAGTTTTAGACATATAATTTGGATTGAAGGTGCAAATTATTTTAAAAGTTGAGTCTTATAATTAAAAAATGAATAGAAAATTAATAATAACTAAACAATAATTATTTTGTTTTCTAGATTTTATCACATAGATTTTAAAAATTTCATGGATACATAAGATATTTTGAAAGTTGAGTTTTACGAGTAAAAATGCATAGAATTCATTTTCCAATAACACTATATTTAGTTAGAATTAAAAAAGATAATAATAACTAAATCTTTTGGATAACAAATGATTTGAATGGATTTTGTAAATTCTTCAACTAATAACCATGAATTCTATTAATCATTTTGAAATCCATAAAACAAATAACAATAAAATCTCAAAATTTTCAAAGTTCACAAGAATTCGCTTACCAATAACTCTTCCTTATGTAAAAAATGAAACCAATGCTAATATATAATTGAGATTGTTCCAAATCCGGCTATGTGTATGAAATATTCAGATCTCAAGAAAGAAAACAAGAAAACTTCTGATATGCAAATTTCAAAAAAAATATCGTCAAAAGTCAAAATACAAAGTGCTCTCTTTACATACAATATTATTATTACAAAACATTGATTACAAATCATGGAACCCATCAAAGAAAATCCACAATCACACCATTCCCAAATCTGTAGTCAAATCTCCATCAAAGATTCAACAAATGCAAATTTTTTCTTCAGTATACCAGGGAAATATTCATGCCAGTTGGAAATAAAAGACCAAATGAATGCTTCAAGTATTTGGAAAAGGAAAGAAAGAAAGAAAAAGGTCAAGGGAACAACTAGAGCGAAAACCGATGGTGATGGTGATGATAACTGTTTGGTAGCTTATCTACTTATGAGGATGATGGTGTTTCTGTTGTTTCCATCATCATCATCATCATAGGGCGTTTCTTTTGCTTTCAAGCATTGATCCGTCCTTCAGAGCAGCGTGAGCTTCGTTCTCTTGTCCTAGAGCTGAGAGAGCTACAGCTTGAAGATAAGATGCGATATGCCAAGCAGGAGATATCACTTGGGCTTGCGTTGCATCATTCAGTGCCTCTTGTGGCATCTCATTCATCAGGTAACACAGACTTCTCCTTGCATACACAGTTGGTGAAACCATTGTCCCACCCTCTATAAACTGTCAAAACAATACTTCTTTAGGATCAGAAACTGTATTTGATTTGCCTGAAACCTCAAACAATCAAGAAGTTTAAGGTCTAACCTGAGAATAACATTCAGCAGCATTTGCATAGTTTTTGTGCCGGAATGCAACATCACCCTTTTTCTTGAAGTTGAGCGAGTCCTGCATCTGGTTGGTCCACATCTGGAACGAAAGCTGACAAAACAAAGTAGCAAAGAAGCCAAAAAAGTGATTAGATTATAATGAGAAACAAGATTACGATACTGTCAAGGACTTGAAATAAGACAATTACAAGAATGTTTAGAAACAAGGTTGGTATTTAAGAAAGACACCTCTGTGGCTGCCCCTTCATCATCTTTATATCCAAGTTTTTCAAGAATCTCATGTATGGCAGTTAGATCAGCTCTTAGGCATGCTTCTCCAAGTGGTGAAAGAGGAGTTGTTGAGGCACTGCTTGGTATTCCCATCAGTTGATGTGAAGGAGTCTTTTAAATGTAACCAAGTTCTTATTAGTCTTATTTTTCTTTAAAAATGCGAAAGATATAAGAGTTTATGAATTGTTTTTAGAGTTGTGGGAAATATACCTCAAGATCCTTCTGAAGAGGAATCATTGCAGTGACTAGAGATTTTGGGTTAGGACGTTCTCGAGGCTCATCCTGCAAGCATCTAGACGCTAGCCGTATTAGTTCAGTCCCATCACTACTTGAAAACTGACCCTCTAAGCATGAATCCATCAACATTTGAATGTTCCTGTCCCTTATGAGGTCCAGCGCCTACGAATACAGAGAACAAGTAAAGTTACTTAGAAAGATAACACTCTTCTCTGAAAAGATGTGACATATATTCAGAAATGATTTGGTAGAAAGTGACTGATTTAGTTTCTTAAACCATAAGCTTACATGGCTAGGAGGAATGTGTTTTCCACTAAGAAGGTCCAGCAACAGAGTTCCATAACTGTACATCACACTTTCTGGTGTCACGCGACCTTTAGAAACAAACACACAAAAAGTAATGTCAGAAAAAAACTTCGTCACAGTCCAAATAAAGCAAACTGATATGCAAGTGTTTTAAGTATATATACCTGTTCTGAGATACTCAGGAGGAGTGAAAGCCAGGTTGGTACTATAACTCTTACCATCTCTACTATTTTTCATCAGACCAAAGCAAGATAGCCTTGGATTCGAGTCCTATAACAAAGAAACCCCATATGATGAATCTGACATGCACTTATCATCAAGGACAGAAATAAAAAACCTTAACTTACATCATCAAAGAGAACTCTATAAGCATTCAAGTCATGGTAGAGTGCACGCCCTTTGCTAGTACAGTACTCCAAAGCTTGAGCAATATGTAAAGCTACTCTTAGTCGCATTGCCCACTTCATCGGTTGTGACTCCCCTGAAACATATTAATAATTTTTGTATTGAGAGACAAGCTTGATTTAAACCATACATAAACCAGAGAGAGGAGAGATAATTCTTACAGTGGAAAAGATGCTTAGCCAAAGTTTCATTAGGCATAAACTCAGCAACGAGAAGTCTCTCTTCACCTTCGTAACAACATCCAAGCAGATTTGCCATCCTATAGTTCCTTAACTGACCAACAGCTCTAGCTTCCTCCTATTGCAAAAAAGAAACCAAACATTCAAAACCCAAGAACCCAAGTTGCATAAAGGTAAGAGCTTTAAGAACCAAAGATGTATACCAAGAACTGACGAGAATCAGGCCAAGCTTTCCTGTTAAACCTTTTAACAGCAATACGTCTCTGATTATCCAACTTCCCTTTGTAGACAACATTAGGAGCTTTCTCACCATGCTCTGATACTATATTCTCTGAAGCAAAACCTGATGTGGCGTTCCTTAGCGTCTCTATAGAGAATTCACGAAACTGAGGCAGATCATTCCCTTCACCTATCCTATCATTAACACCTTGGAGACAGAAAAAGCAAATCAACGATCAATAACAACAACAACAACAAAAGAAACACTACTCGATCATAGCTTACCTGTAGATGGGACTCCATGATTGGATCTTTCAGGCTCTGAACCGCAACAAAACTTGGAAAGCTCACAACCCATTTCAGTATTTCAGACAAAACATAAACCCCTCTATCTTGTTTGATTTATCTCAATCTGAGACTTTGACCAGTTCAAAACCGCGTTGAATTCTTCGGACAAAAGAACAGATCAGACAAAACACAGTTATTGTGATGTTCTTTTTAACTTACAAAACGGTCGCAAAAGGGTCAAACTTGAGGAAACGATCTAGAAGAAGGAGAAGAATAAAAGGTGAAAAAGGTTGGAATGAGGAATCGAGCCGCTCGTGTGTGAGTGCTTAGCTCGAGAAAGAGAGAGAGAGAGAGAAAGCTCAAGAAACCGAAAAGCAGAGAACTTTGCCAGAAAGGATAAAAAAATTAAAACTTTTTTATTATTGTTGTGTTTTGGGGTTATTAGTGAAGAAGACAAGAGAAGAAAAGAGAAACAGCAAAGCCTTAACCAAGTCAACTCACTAGTGGGTCAAATAAAAACTAAGCAACAACTCATCTTTGCTATCATTCACTAACAACCAACCCTCAATTTTCAGTTACCAAAAACTATCTCTGTTTTAGAATATTAATATTTTTTATATTCTGATAGCCATATATTTCTATGTTGGCAAACATAGAAATTTACATGTCCAGAACAAAAATAATAGGAAAAACATTGCATTTCAAACAAAATATTTTTTTTGAAAAAAAAATCAAAGTTTAAAGTATATGAACCAAATGAGAAAAAAATGTTAAGTATGACAAGAAAAATTTGGTTGGGTTTCATGTAAATTTAGTATGATAACCACAAGAAAAACTGTTAACAACCCCAACATCTGTATTATTGCTCACATATATTTTCTCTTCCAATATAAGTGATATTTAAAATTTTACACATAGATTAAAAATATATTTTTTAAACAATTTATCTTAATTACATAAAATATTATTAAATCAAACTAGTTTAATCAATAAATATATATAATACTTTGTAACTGGTAAAAATTAAATTATATTAAATTCTATATTAAATAATAAGAACATTAGTTATTTTGCACATTTTTTTAAGATTTCAAAAAAAAAACTAAACATTAATTAAAGTGATACATATGTTGGAGTTTGCAAAACCCAACATTTTGCATTACTGATGTTATTTAGCAGGTTATAAGAGAATTTCCAGTTCAACTTTATTTTTTATTTAAAATGGAGTAAAATAGAATAAAAAAAAAAATTCAAGTGTACTTAATTTCTTATTCCATAATAGAGTTTATCCTATAAATAAAGTAATCTATTATTTATTTATTTATTTTTCTATTATAGAATGAGAAATGAAATATGGTTAAAGCATTTTTTATTCTCTATTTCATTTTACTCCAGTAATTTGTTTTTATTTTTACAGATTAATACTATTTATTTTTAGTTAACTAAGAATTGTTTTATTCCTAAATGTACTGTTTATTGCACTTATGATCATAATTTAGACGCGTCGCATAGCACCGCATTCCAATTCCAAATAATTAGCTGTCTTCAAACAGTACATAGAGATTTATATATATGCATTACGTGCCCTTTGTCGCATGTAGCAATATTGGTTGTAACTCAACAATTTTATCCTTTTCTCTCAATGAAATTAAAATATTAAATATGTGATCATCATGCATGCGAGTGATGTGAAAATAATAGTATAAATGTGAATTTCAGGTTTATCAAAATAGTTGCTACCGACATAACCCTCCAATCCAATACTTTCTGATATTTTTTTCTTCCAACGGTAGAAACGGCTTTTCACCGACCTTCCCATCGTTACCTGCGACCTAATATCGATAAAATTTACCCTATTTTTGTTTTGTTTATTCTTACCTTGAAAACATACAACTTTCTCCTTATTTTCATGAAACTTCTGTTGTTCTAATAAATCAAAAAGAAATACCCTAAGATAATCTTAAAAAAAAATTTGTCACAAAAATAACTTTTAAAAACAAAAATGACAAATCTAGCTTTTTTTATTTTCAAAAAATTAATTTTTTTTTTTTTAATTTTAAACTTCACCCCCAAAACTTCATCCCATAACTCTAAACCCTAAGTTTAGATTAGTTAACCCAAGGGGTATAAATGTATATTAGTCATTTTATTAACTCTTGGGTTAACTAATCTAGATTTATGGTTTAGAGTTATGAGGTGGAGTTTAAAATTGAAAAAAAAAATTAATTTTTTGAAAATAAAAAAAAAACTAGATTTGTCATTTTTGTTCTTGAGGGTTATTTTTGTGACAAAAACTTAAAAAGGTTATTTGGGAGAATTGCCCTAAAATAAATGATTCACGATATTTAAGATAATTACACAAACTCTATTTTAACATTTTGTATAATATGAAATTAATTTTGTTATTATCCGTATGTAAAGATATAACTCAGAGTTTATTGTCGGAAAACTGATTTACAAAAAAAAAAGGAAAACTGATTTAGCTTATTGATGGAGTCCTTGGAAAAGATTTATCCCGGCCCATACAAGGAAAGTCATGAACGTTCAGGGCCCAATAATCCATTAGCGAGTAAAACGAAACTACACATAGTACATCTTCTTCCAATATAAACGTCACACAGTTCTCATCGGTTAACAACCGGCACGAAGTTCTATTTGCATAAATACAAACCGAGAAGCGTTTGGCTTACTTCTCTCCGTTTTGTAATGTTTTCCATTGGATATGCTTTTTTGTCAAACCATTTTTTTTGATGTAAGACTATTTTCAACCCTACTTCATTTTCTACTTCAAAATGAAGCCATAAACAATGCTGCTTCAAATTTGAAGATATACTGTTCACATCTTCATTTTTTGAAGATGAACTTTTTTAATTATAAATTGGTCATTACTTTTTACTTATTCATATCTTTTACTAAAATAAATTAAATACTTTAATATAGAACCCAATTAATTTCTAATTTCAGTTATTGTTTTCAACATATTAATTTAAAACATTAAATATAATAAAACTTCCACTAATAATAAAAAAATTATATAATTAATATAAATAGTGAATTACATAGTTAATAATAAGAAATTAAACATATAAAACTTAAAACAATATAAACTAACACTTAATACAATAAAAAAATGATTCAAAGATTCTCACATATTTTATTCTACGACATGATTTGATAATGAAATGAAAAAGTAATTCAAAAAAATTCATATTTTAAAATACAATATGTTGAAATATTGTTAAAACAAAACAGTTGAGTAAAATTTGTAAACATAAAAAAGTAGAAGGTGCTGTCAAAAAAATAATGATAAAATAAAAATAGAATATACGTAAAATATTCCTTTTACAAAGAGAAAATGAAGCAAACCATTGGAGCAAAAGTTGCTTTATTTTTTACTTCATTTTTAAGAAAGTGAACTTTTGAAGATAAAAATGAAGTCAACCATTGGATATTTTCTAATGTCTCCATTTCATAGTGTTTCCATTTTTTTTTGTCGACATAGTGTTTCCATTTTTTTTTGTCGACATAGTGTTTCCATTTAATATATTCAATTTTAGATTTAATTTTTTCAAGTCATTCTTTGTTGCAATGTTTCCACCGGAAAATTGAGAACAAATAAAGCTTTTGGACTTGAACTTCACCAGATTATATGTTCCTGGATAACATGAATAGTATGATCAAATTCAACACATTCACCAGTCGAACCAATAAGACAACATATATGATAAAGTTCTGCAATCAAATATATATTTAGTTCTTGTAATTAGTATGGACTTTTGTATCCTGTAATTTTTTTTGTTATTGTATCTCGAGACTTGTCATCACTAGTTCACCATTGATTTGTAGTTCTATACAATTTTTTAGTATCATGGGAATGCTGGTTTTGTAAAGTTTATTCATATATGCGTTTTCGTTAAAAAAAATATGTATTGTAAACTTCAATATATCATAGATATGGTTGATATTTTATAAACATTTCAAACTTTATAAAATCTCTAGCAACACCAAAATGACCAGCAAATATTAGAAATTTGAAACTGTTGGACCAAAAATCTCCGGATCACCACAATGTGTGAATAGAATAATATCTCCTTAACCCCACAAATACATCAGAAGGAAGAAAATTAAAAAGCAACAGTTGAGATCACTTTCCTTACAAGTTTCAGAAGGAGAACCACTATTGATGACATAATGTTTCACAGACCAACAATCATAATACATCATCTCTCTATATGCATACCATATAATGTTGTATATGTGTTGTACAATAAAATAAACTAAAGCACTTTCATAAAAAACATAGCTAACTTTTCAGACACCATCCTCAAGCTGAAAGCATCCTTCAACACTCTACTTCCTTTTCGGTAAATCTACATTTATTGTGATTCACACTCTCCATATCTTATTTCTGAAGTTATAAATGGTATATGGAGTAATTTGTGCATGTTTATAGCCGTTTTATGTAAGAAAAAACATTAAAATATCGACAAGTTAATTAGTAGTCGGCCTCGAGTAATTGTGCGATCTTGTATGATAACTGCTAACTAAAAAAGTCACATTAAAAAAAAAAAGTCACATTAATTCAGGTGAAAGTTGGCCAAAAAGTTGACAAGTGAAAGTCAAAATAATTACAGTTATTATTTTTGTCAAAATTATTTTACTTTATAGTCGAAAAGTCAAAATTATGTAGGTTTTAAAGCTGTGAGTGAGTGTATGTTTTTGACAATGCAAATTAGTGTAAAGATTAAGGACAGACTATTAATTTTTAATGATGAAATTAATCAGAAATTGGATAGGAGTAAGACAAATCTTAAAGACATAAATTATAAATCAGCACTATTTATTGACAAACTGGATTTTTAAGGTCGGTTCTTTTGGCCACCGGGTATTAAATGCATCATACAGAAACTTTCAATCTAGGATTTAAAAAAGTTTCAATTTTAGATGGAATTCAAATTATTGTTACACATATTTTCTCAAAACACTTTCAAACTTTTGAAAGAAAAAGAATATAGATTAAAAAGTAAATGAAAAAGGGGAATATAAAAATGGAAACAAAATAAAGTTAGGAGATGGCTCACTGTCCAAAGCAAAGAAAGAAATAGTAAAGTGACATAGACATGAGTAGGCCTGGGCGTTTTTACCCCAAGTCAAAGTATCTACCTAAACCCGAACCGGAAACACTAAAACCGGATCCGAACTGTTATATAAAAATAACCGAACGGGACTTATGAGCTTAGTACTTTGAAGTTTGGTTATAACCCGAACCGAACTGAAATCCGAAGTAGGATCCAAAGATATATGAAATTAGTTAAATATGTTAATGTTTTTATATATGTTAAGGTGATTTAGATATCTTAGAGTGTTTAAAATATTTTTGTAATTTGTTTTATTTAATATTTTGAATATGTTTTAATTAATTAAGATAGTTTAATTAGTTTTTAATTAGATTGGTGAATAATTTATATATTTTAAATTTTTTATTGTCAATTTTTGAAGTTTAAAAAATATTTTTTTGGACGATTTCAAACTTTGGTTACAATCCGATCCGAACCGAACCGAATCCGAAAGAAACCGAACCGAACTGAACCCCTATTTGATAATTAGTAAAACGCGAATAGAACTTATGAGCATAATACCAAAAAACCGAAAATCCAAATAAACCGAACCGAAACCGACGGGGGGCCCGAACGCCCAGGCCTAGACATGAGAGAAAGAGAGATCATCTCTACTCTTTGGCTGTTCTCTTTAATCAACAACACATCTCTATCTCTGCATATCCCTATTTCTCATCAAGAACCAAATTAAAAGTAGCTTTGTTTAAAATTGAAGATGATGAGAAATGAGCATATTAAATATTTTAAATCAATTACAAATGGATATAACTGAACACATAATGTATAAATATAAAAAAATTACTAAACAAATGAGACTATTTTTGAGGGGCTTTATTATATAACTAAGTATTTTCCCTTTTTGTAAACTAATTATTGTTTATCAGTTTCTTAATTACATTACTGTATGTCAACAGAAATGAGCATATAATTCTAACGATATGAGTTTTTTCTTAAAAACATATGGTTGTAAATGAAAAGCATTAAATATCATTATACAACAATTAGCTAGAAGAAATTGGTAATTCAAATTCCACATCGAATATTAGATCAGAGAAAATTTAATATATACACCTAGTCCAATTCTATTTAGTATGCATTTTGGAAGGTAACCGGCCTAAGAACAGATCCGTGAGGGATTAAATCCAAAACAAACAATATTATATTAAGCCAGAGTTGGACATCTAGCTATAGTAGAGCATTTGGCACAAAAAGCCATTTGCTCTATCACAAACTAAAGTTATGAGATACTTGGTTTAAAGGCATAATTGTTAGAAGAAATTGGAAATCCAAATCCCACATTGGATAACCCCAGAAAAAGTTTATTATATATATATATGATCTAACTTCATTTAGTATAAAGGTTTTTATGGTGTAATCGATCCAAGAACATCTCCATGAGAGTTTAGGTCCAAAGCGAACAATATCACACTAAGTGAGGAGTTCGACATCTGGTGACAAACATCTATCCTTAGTAGAGCTTGTAGCCCCCAACACGAACATATGGTCTCGCTCTAGTAGAGTATTGTCCTAAGAAGACATCTGATCTTTCACAACACGATGAAAACAAAGAAAATTATTTTCTCTCTCTACAAATTTTTCTTCCAAATTAAACAACTTTTCTCTACTAATGAGGCCATCAAACTAGTAGCTGAACCAAAGATCAATCCAATGTCCTACTCAACCAGCCATGGGGCCAATCATGATATATGTGCACTAAAAATGGCATATCTTTCAAACCAGGAGGGTTTTAACCACGGGGCTAATTTTCATGGATTCTACACTCAAGAAGGAGTCCAGCTCATTTTGAATCGGACCAAAATATTCACGGGCCCATGAGTTATGAATTTTACAAATTGGAGGTTCCCCAGCCCATTCATATGCGAGTACCCGACTTTGGAAGACGATTTAACCCCTACAAAGATTCGGCCCGAGCCCAAACCAAATTTAGAAGTCAAGAGGAGTTTCTTAGCTTTCCAGGAAGCCCAAGATCACGAGATTGCGGTTGAGCAGAGTGGCAGAGGAGGGGTGAACCGGTCGTTTGAAGGTGTTTAGGATCGACAATTTCCTTCTTCTTCGTCCAAGTGTGCAATGGAGATTCTATTTCTCGATTGCGTGTGCATGGTAATGTGTTGTCGTGTGGTGGCACATTGTCTCTGATTCGGAGCATGAAAGGTCATGGATTTTTGGTTCTTTTCTCGTCTATGGCTTGGCGATTGAAGCTTCCTCGATCGTCCTCACTTTCCTCTGGCTCAACTAGTGTTTCATCATCATTCTCACATCTTCGGAATTTCCTTTGAGGCAATTTGGCTCTTACGCTTCACCTTTTCTTTCCTCTTTGATTGACACCTAATTGGGATTTATCGGTCACCATCCTCAACCATGCTTTGGTTCTCGGAGTCGAGCTTATGGCAATGAACATTGAGTGGTCGAGTGGTTCTCCTTCTTTGTGTTCTCTGTGACTCAACTTTTTTGAAAAAGCACTTCCCAAAACCATTATTATTTTTGAGTTGTGTTAGCAGTGTTGCTCCATTTCTTTTTGTGGTTCAAGAGTCTAAGGATTATGAAGGAGTTTTGTCTCAAATCAACCTTCCTTGATAAGTTTGGAGTTTCATAGAAGGTTAAAAATGTGATGAAGAAGAAAAAATGAAATTTCTTGCGTCGATTAATCAAATCAGTCAACAGATTCAGAATTATGAAAACCTACTTGTCTACGTATATTTCATTAGTGTTAGGTTTGGAATTGCAAAGTAAATCAGCTATATGTCCTCCCAAAATGTAGTAAGATAGTTAAATCATATAGATTATCATTGTTTTTTCGCAACATTTTTTTGGAAGATTGGTTGGTGCTGTAGCTATCTTTTGCTTAAAAAAATTATCTGTGAATTTTTTTCTTTATCTTTAATCTATTTTGCTGTGGATTTATTTTGAAATCACTTAATAAAAGCATTAGAAAAATTGCTTATGAAAGCTAACATATTTCATTTTCTTACATTTTTACTGTAGCTTTAGTTTTTTAAACTAAAGGATAATTGCTTATAAAAATGCTTTAAAAAAATGGCTCTCCAAAGCACTTACAGCCATTGCCAATCAACCCTTAAATAAAATTTCATTTTTTTAAAAAAGACATTAAATATTTGATAGTAAGGAATAAATATTAATGAATATAGACTCAATGACTAAATTAATTCAGTCATAGGTCCAGTGTGACATTAAATCAACAAAGAAAGTTCATGTGCTTTTTAATAAAAAAAAATCTTAAACAAACCAATTTAATATTGTAAGAAAACCCAATTAAATAGTTTAAAAAAGAAAAACAATTAACGAAAGAGAATGATATAAAAGAGAAAACAATGGTCGTCATCGTCACTTCAGAGAAGGCCTCAAAATTCAAAAGTTTCATTTGACAATATCTTTTAAGAAAAATCAAAAATCAAAAATCAAAAATCTATAATCTATTGTCTCTACTCTAATGTGCATTTGGGTTGTTCATCTTAGAAACCCTAGATTTCGAAATCAAATCTATAGCTTCTTTTTTCTTTTAAGATCTCTTCTCTCTCCTAGACTGTAACAGTAGTCAGCTCAAGATTAAGCTTTGTTCTTTCTAGGGTTCACCCAAAATCCGCCATTGTTGTTCTCTTTTGTTCTTTTTAGGGCAATTAGGGTTTTACGGTTTCTGGGTAGTGTGTACTCTGTTCTTCATAAAGTTTCAATCTTTCATCTAAAAGGTTCAAAACCCATTTGAAATCTCTGTGAAAGGTTTGTGCTTTAAGGTCTTAGATGCATGGACGGGAGAGAAGCAATGGCATTTCCAGGCTCGCATCCTCACTACTATCTCCAAAGAGGAGCCTTTACGAATCTCTCACCTTCCCAAGTCGCCGGTGGACTTCACGCGCCGCCGGGGATGAGGCCAATGGCAAACCCTAACGTACATCACCCTCTGGCTAACAATCCGGGACCTCAGTTCTCCATGTCTGAGCACAGACACTCTGATTTTGGACACAGCATTCACATGGGGATGGCTTCTTCGGCGGTGGAGCAGCAGCCGCCTTTGATTCAGCCGCCGCCACCGATGGAGACGCCGTTGGGTAAGAAGAAACGTGGAAGGCCGAGGAAGTATGCTCCTGATGGTCAAGTCTCTTTAGGGCTTTCTCCTAGGCCTTGTTCGTCTGCTAGTGATAAAGCTAAGGATTCTTCTGCAATGACTGATCCAAACGCACCTAAGCGAGCCAGAGGTCGACCTCCTGGAACTGGAAGGAAGCAACGACTGGCTAATCTTGGTGAGATCTTAATGTTACATTGTGAAGAGCTTGAGCTTAGATTTTATGATTATGTGAAAGTTTTGATGTTAGAAACTATAGATGTTCTGTGGCCAAATTAAGTTAATAGTATGTTGGTTTAGCTCTGATGTTACTGCTAATATACTGATCCATGTGAGGTCTGGTAATGTGTATTTATATTAGTATTACTAACTGGTGTTATTATGTTGTTTTCAGATCTGTAAAATGTTTTCTTATATATATATATATATATATATATATATATATATATATATATATATACATTGTGAAGAAAATGAGCTTGGTCTAGGTAAAAGTTTGAATGCTAGAATCTCTAGGTAGACTAGTTAGTTTGTGTTGATTTTAGCTCTGTTGTTACTGCTACTCAACATTAATTGTTAGAAATTAAACTGTGAAAGAGTAACATGACTGATCCATGCTTGGTGTAATCTGCTTTTAGATAAGTAACTGGTACTGGAATGTTATTAGTCAATATAACTTTTTTTGATTATGTGCTATCTTCTTACTATGTTGATCACTTTAGGTGAGTGGATGAACACTTCAGCTGGACTTGCTTTTGCACCTCATGTCATCAGTGTGGAAGCAGGAGAAGTAAACTCTCAAAAATATTCTTTCAATCTAGAATTTATTGACAATCTGAAAACTGATTCAAAATACAGTTTTCTCATTGTACTACCAATTTCCTTTACTTTCTCGCAGGATATTGTTTCGAAAGTTATGTCATTTTCGCAGCAAAGACCTAGGGCTCTTTGTGTAATGTCAGGCACTGGAACAGTTTCTTCGGTTACTCTGCGTCAACCTGCTACAACAGAGCTTACTGTAACATTCGAGGTTTCAAAATCATTCATTCTTTTTAACTGAAGAAACTCAAAACATAGAGAGCTAATGATATTTCTTTATATCACTTTCCTTTGTGGGTGTGTGTTTAGGGACGTTTTGAGATTCTAAGTTTAGGCGGATCTTACTTGGTGAATGAAGGTGGTGGGACCAAAAGTCGAACAGGCGGTTTGAGTGTCACACTTTCTGGTCCTGAAGGTCATGTTATTGGCGGTGGGATTGGAATGCTTATTGCAGCCAGCCTTGTTCAGGTTCTTGGATTCCTCTTCTTTAATGGTTTAAAGACTGAATCTAAAATCATAGTTGTGTTGTCTATTTGTAATGTATCTTAACAGAAAGATACATTGTTTGTTATTTGAAGGTGGTGGCTTGTAGTTTTGTATACGGAGGAGTTGCAAAGCCTAATAACACTAACAAGACTATCAAACAAGAGAATAAACCAAAGGAAGAGCACAACAGTAGTGAAATGGAGACCACACCGACCAATGCACCAGAAGCAGCAGCAGCACCAGTGGCTCATCAGACGACACAGGACTTCTCAGCTCAGGGAATGAGTGGATGGCCTGGTTCAGGGGAAGGTTCAGTCTCAGGCTCAGGCAGATCACTAGACTCTAGCAGAAACCTACTCACTGATATTGATTTGACTCGTGGATGATTCAAAACGAAAGAATATTAATGTTTCTTCCTATTTACTACCACTACCTTCTTAGTTATTGAAGCTGCAGCATACAATGCGAGTGCTGTAAATATCTTTGTTGTTGTAGATTTCTCTGGGAAATTGTTAAGCCAGAAATCTCAGGACTGAGACAGATCTGTGTGTTCCTTCTAACATTGTTAATGTAACAGAGCCCCTCTCTTCAGGTTACTTAAGGAGATTTTTAACTATTTATCCCATAAATATCTGTTTATTATTTTTTCTTGTGTTGTCCTGAGTTTTGGATTGGACTTATGTTGTCTGGTTCAGGTTAGATCACATTTGGTTTATCCGAGTTTAACAAACCCTTAGGGCATTATTATTCGGGTCTCTTACCTAAAAGTAGTGCCGGTTCCCACTACTTTAGCTAAGAGACGTTTTTTAAATCTCCTAAATAAGAATCGTTTCTTGCACTGTTTCGCGGGTCCTACTGACACGTGTCGGTCCGTAACTGGTTCACTTAATTTTTTTTTTAATCAAAAAAAAAAAAAAGAGATCCACACATGAATCTCTAAGATAATGATGCTCTTAGTCTTTGTCTTTTTAATCAACTAGGTTTGGTTTGGTTAGAACATGAACCTGATAAGGTTTTACTCAGTTCCTCATCTTTTAAAGAAACCAACACATTTTGTATTTGTTTTACTAAATTTGATTCTCTTATCACATGGTTGACATGTTCTGTGCGTTATGTTTCTCTGGTGTTTTATCAAACATGAGGCAATGCTTGTTTATCTAGATAACCAGCTTAATTGTTAGAGGAACCATTAAGGAGATTGGCTTTTTTCCTAAACACTAAAATATTTTCTCTAAAGATGTTATTTTGTAATTTATCCTACTAATATATCTACTCACAAGTCACCACTAGGTATGCATGAGTCGTTTTACAAACATGTTATAATTATTTTTCAAAAATCAAAAGGTCTCACATTATCTTATGAGATTCTGAAAAATATCCAAATAAACGAATTACAGTTGAAAATGATAGTTAACTTCATAAAAAACAAGCTTACAACTTCTTAGAAATCATATGGAGCAAACTATCCATAGTAATATCAAAAGCATCTCGAAACCTCTCAAACTTACCGTTAGGATCTCCATAGAGTAAGCCAGGCAAAAGCTCATGAACAATGTAGCTTCTCATATCCTCTCTTTCCCTTAGAGTCATGGACATCAACTTCTTAATCACATTCACTTTCTTTTCCTTCAAATCTTCTTTGTTTATATACACCGAGTATGTCCGGTGATCTTCCGGTAAATGCCACGTGTATTGATAATACGCCGTGTACGGATCAAAGATAACCGGAATACAACCGGCTACAAGAGAATCAAAAACCGATTTTCTCGTCGGACTGTCTCCAGGTGGCTGAAGACAGAATTCCGAGTCTTGGAAAAGCTCGATAACCGTTTCCGGTTTATCGCAGCCTCCGCTGGTACAATTCAAGAACCGGCATTGGTCTGGAGATGATCTGCATTGGTCTATCAATGTTGACCTAATGCTATCAGGATTACCAGGTCTTGCTCCACCAGCGAAGCTGATTAGGCTCCGACGATGTTTTCGGATGATCTTGTTTTGCCAGGCTGAGATATCGTCGTCGTTTTTCGGGTGGAAGAACGTTGGATGTGGTATAGCAATGTCGTTGACTTCCCATGGATTACGTTCAATGAGAAGCTTCGTAGGGTTTTTCATTTCTTCCATCTCAAGTAAACTTGAGCCCCAAGCAAACTTGTTCTTCCTCCGAAAATCCCAAGAGATCTTGCCAAGAACGAACACATGATCTTTTCCCGCGTTCGCCCTCCAAGATTGTTTCGATCCGAGCCACTTAACAGCCTCAATCGCCAAAACATCCTTCACATCCTCTGAAACGTTCTTGAAATGCCATCTCAAAACATCGATACCGCCATAAAAGGGTACATAGAAGAGCTTGGCTTGCTTCTCGTCGTAAACCCTACATGGATGCTTCAAAACACGAGAATGAAAGATCGGCTCAAGAGCATACTGATGCGTTGTGAACCAGCCTTTACCAAGACTCTCAATCGATTCACCGAGCGCATCGTTCTTGAAGTAGCTACAAAAGTTGGCCCATGGAACCATGTCCGAGCATTCTCCCAACAAATCTTTGTTGAATCTGGACGGTAAATCATAAACGTATATACCTTTTCCTACGCAAGATCCTTGTTTATTGCGGTTGTTCTCCACAGATAGCCAAGATCTTTGCATTTTAAGATACTTCTCCACGGCCTTTAGAGCAGTCTCCTCGTCTTCATCCTTGGAGTTGATGTATCGATACCTCTCTTCTCCCGTCTCTGAATCTAAATCAACAAAAAACGAATCAAGATTCTTCTCATTGACGAGTTTAGAATCTTGATCAAGACCGGTGGAAGTTTCATTCTTCGCGAAACTCTTGTCTCCATCTTTACCAAGAACAACAACACTCTTCTCCTCTTCACTTCTTATCACATTTTCACCAACCGATTTGGTGAAATTACTGACCGGAACATGTAGACCGGGCTGAGAACCGGCTGTGAGACAGTAAAGATCGTTGAGCTTCCGGGAAGAGATGCAAATGTGAACGCTGTTGCCGGAGATAACGGTGGTGGAAGTTGACCAAAGATAGATAAAGAAGAGAAAGAGAATCGTGAGAGGAACACGATAGAGAATTGAACTAGAGAAGACCGAACAGCAAGTACGAGGATCTTTAGGTGAGTTCTCGGGTTTCTCGGGTTCAGTTCTTTTGGATGTTCTTGGTCGTCTCTTTGAGATGGAGACAGGCATCTTTTTTCTTCTTCTTCTTTTTTGGTTGTTTTACGATTTTCTTTTGTGTGTAACGTTATGTATATGTTTTGTTGAGAGTCGTCATGCACGCACGTCTGCCTAATAATTGTAATGTATGATCAGTTAATGAGTCTGCACGTCTTGGTTAACGAACTTAGTCATATCAGACATATAGATTAATGATATTTTAAACGTTGTTAGCTGTAGATGAATACGTGTGTGAATATTATATCAAAGTCAATCCAATTTTTTTTGTGCATATATCAAAGTCAATCCACTTAAGTGTTACTTTCTCTGTTTCAAATTACTTATCGTTGTAGGGTAAAATTTTCGTTTCAAAATAAATGTCATTTTATAATTTCAATGCAAAATTTAATGATTTAATATATTTTTTTATTTTTTTATTGGTTGAAATGTTGTTAGGTGTATAGGTAATGATGTTTTTATTTTGAGAATATGTAAAATTAAATATTTTCTTAATATGTGTGCAAAAACCTAAAACGACAACTAAAATAAAACGGAAGGAGTAGTATTTTAGATTTTGAGTCTAATATTTTTACTCGTGAACCTCTATTGAAATTCATTGTAAATAAATCAAATGATTTATTTTTTAAAATGATGTCATTTTGAATAGTAGTTGATTTTAGTGAATTATGTATGGTCAAAGATCCAAATATCATTTATTCTAGCTAATTGATTAAAATTTTAATTTATTTCTACTAGTCAAAACTCTCAAAAACATAAATAAGATCATTATCAAATTGGATTAATGTCCACCAGACCATAATTTCATTAACTATAAGGCCTTCGTGTTTTAGACATGGCAAAATTATTAATTTGGGTAGTTGCTGTTCTTGGCAATAAAGTGAGTTAAGAACAGCTTCCACAAAAACACTGACAGAGGAAAATGGATTTGGCTCACACGATCAAGGTATACCAAACGACGTAGGTTTTTCTTCTTTTAATTACATTATGATCTTAGTATATGTTACCACTTTTTTTTGGAATACATCTTAGTAGATGTTACCTATAACAAGAATATTGGTCACTCCATTTCAAAAGATTCAGAGACAACATAGATTAATGATACAAACCCCTTACAACAAGAACATAGTACTCATCCTTGTTCTTAAATTTCCTTAGCAATGCTATGTGACATCTATA